>JAADYK010000459.1:0-19777 GCA_023338225.1 Halophytophthora batemanensis
GCCTGGAGCGAGCGGAGCACTTGTGGTCTTGCGCCGTCGGGATCCATGTCTCCCTTGCGCGCTGGTCGACCGACCGCTCCCACCACACTGGTCGATCCTCCATGTAGAGAAGAGCTTGGGAAATGAGCGAGCGAGTGGAGCGAGGAGATCTTGTCGCGTGCTTGGGTGTGGAGGCGCAGGAGTAGGTCGGCAGTAGCTCGCAGAACTGGGAAGGAATGGACAAGAAGCTCGCAACGCGGCAACTCGGGGCTTCTTTGGTATCACGAGTAGTAACTGATAGACTAGATCCCATCTTACCTGTGATTGGCCAATTATGGCCTTGATGTGGGTGAATAACCGAGGGCGAGGTGCAACAAAATGTGGTAGATGGGGAACACCCGAACGGCGACACTTCCTGGCAGGAAGCAATGGAGCAGGGAAATGGAGATGTGAATCCCTTCGCGGTGCCGCGACCGCTATTCGCGCGCCGCAAGCGCAGCGCTCCAGGGGACGACGCCCCATTCACCGCCAGCTCTTCAAGTTCCGCTGGCTGCGGCGGCAGCACGTGTGCTTGCTTCTTCACTCCAGCAGACTACGCGCGCTACTCCGTCCACGGCGCCGCCCACGAGTCCCGGCTGTACCTGCTGGAGGAGAAGCTGCATCAGACGCTGGTGACGCCCACCAGCGCCCGCACTGCAACCCAGGGACGATCGCCTGCAAAGAAACCCGCGCAGCAGCCAACAAACCACCTGGCACTGTTGCTGGCTCAGTGTGTAGAGCGTAGCGTCATCACGCACACAGGTGCCAAGGAGGACGTGGACAATGTCCGGCGACGTCTGTCGGCACTGGCAATCACGGAGCACGAGCGCTACTTGGAGCTGCAGCGCAAGATCATCCAGGCCCAACGCGTACGTATCAGTCTGCAGGTCTATTGTGTTCGTTGCGTGCTGTGTTCCCACCGTTCTAACGACTGCGGTGCACGTGCCCTTTGTTGTACGACAGCGTGGACTTCCACGCGTACTAGCACTGTCAGCAGAAGAAGCAACGCAATGGCAGAAGCTGGAGGACCTAGTACGCGTGGAGCAGCTCGACTTCTTCAAGATGATGGTGCGCGTGCTGACTGCAGAGACGGCGAGTCAGCACCAGGCCATCCTTCCCTTCGTCTCGGCCTGGGTACGTTCTGGATGGACGTCTGGGGACAAGCAGGAATCTGCCTTTCTGACGAGCTCATGCACTTCATCCACTCATGCTCTGGTCTTGTATCTGTGCCTGTATCTGTATCTGGGTGACGGGATCTGGAAGCGTAGTACGACGCCATGCTCATGCAGTGCCGAAACGATGTCTACCGGCTCTATCCGCGGTACTTTGAGCCGTCCTTGACGGTAGCGCTGCCCAGCGTACCACAAGACGTGAGCTCTACCTCCACACCCGTCAAGCGCGCTCAAGAAGTGGCAGCTCGAGGTGCCTGCTGTGTCGTGGACGTGGATGCTCTGCGCACTTGCCAACCGCTTCAGGGAACAGCGGAGGAGGGAGAGGAGGAAGCGCTGGGCCTGGCTGGGGCCACCCCGCGTCTCGCCATCTCGGCGGACCTGCAGGCAGAACGACTCATGGAGCAGTACGACTGTGACGTGGCCGTGTCCTCGTCCACCTTGGTGGCACTCTTTGACAGCGACACGTCCACACGCTTTGCCCACGTGGTACGTCACCCCTAGTGTCTTGTGCTGGCTTGCCTTGCGTGGACTGGTGGATGGCTTAGTCTATACGTGTCTTACTTGTTGAATTGCTGACTTGAAGCAGCCGAATGACTGGGTCATCCCTGTGAAGAGTCGAGTGCTGGTGCGTCCTGGCGAGCGTGGGCAGCCTCCATCGTCCAAGAAGCAGATCTACCTCGACCGCCCGCTTCCCAGCGCCTGTCCAACTACGCGTCAAAAGATCGCAGAAGCTGGACGAGCTGCGTTGTTGTCTCGCTTCGAGAAGGAGGCGGCGTCGGACGACTCCACGGGTGGTCGGACGGTGTATCACGTCTGGGAACTCGCGAACAAGCGCGTTCTTGTGCGCAGCACCACGCACGCTTGGATGAAAGTCCATGCGCCTGCATCTGCGTCTGTGTCGACACTTTCGGAGCAACAACACACGGCACCAGGTGGGAAGGAGCCAGCCAAAGAGTCAACGCTGGTGCCGCTGAGTGTGTTCGTGAAGCCCGATTACCGCACGCTCATGATCGAGGAGCAGCTCACGACGAGCGAGCGGAGTCGCTTCTGGCTGCACTCGTGGCTGCGCGGCAGCTCCGTCGTGCTCGTGGCGCGTTTTAACCCCACCACAGGCCTCGTGGACGCCTGGGAGAGGCACTCGCTCACATCGCTTGTCTACGGAGACGACACGCACACGCCACTCGAGTGCTTCGAGTACGTCTTTCTTCCTCATGCTTGTTCGTCTTGGCTATGCTGACTTCCTCTGCTCACAAGGTGATCTTGTTTGTCTTGTCTGTGCAGCCCCATGGCCAAATTCCAGTGGGTCTCCGAGCTCTTCTCCACTGTCGCAGACATTCCTGCAGGCAATTACCTGCTACGCTCGTGGAGTCCCTACGCCGGCGGCAAGTCCAGTCGGGTGCTGGAGATCCTCACGGCTACCCCTACACAGGAAGCTCCAGCCATCGAATCCAGCGACGACAGCGACGCCAACGAAGACACCGCGACTTCAAACGTGTTGGACCTGTACGACTTCATCAGTGGCAGCACCGCGGGAAAGGACTCGAACCGGACCACACTGTTCAGCTCGGAGTTTGTACTGCCGACGTGGCACCTCACGAACAGAATCCCGTACACATACCAGACGGGGTCGTTCTGCAAACCTTTCTTCCTGGACGGCGTGTGTCCACTCTTTAGTGAACCACCTGGCTGTCCACACGCGCACCTGCGCTTCTCGAAGCGAGGCTCCGCTGCGGACGGCAAGTCGCTCCCTGCTGGCCGCTGGCGCTTCGACGACTACGATAATGTGCTCAAGAAGGCGGTCCGCGATGACTATGACCCCCGCATGCCGCGACCAAGAGCAGTGGTGCCCCAGTTCCCGCTTTGCCCAGACGCAAAGGCTCAGCAGCCGCTTGGTATCACGTCAGCAAGTCTTCACATTCGTCCCCGATGCCCGAAACCCGTCGGCGAGTGCAAACTGCCGCATCTCACGCTGTATGAAGTGCTGGAGCGGCTCGCGGACGCCACGAAGCGGCTGGAGCGGACGAAGCGCAGGAAGCATAAAGAATCATACCGCCAGCGACGCCTGGCACAGCACCCAAACACGGATACACTTCAAGAGCCGATGGCGCAATAACTGAAGGCCACGTGCTGCCTGTAGGTCGCAGGATAAGATGAATGAACCTGCGGTCACCGTGATGCTGTCTGCGGGGCTGAAGGGAAATAGCAACGGGCTGGAAGGCAACGCAATACAGAAAAGCAATGCAGAAATGACGAGTGTACTTACTTGCTCGACCGTGGAGACGATTGGGAACTGGGCTTGACGATGGATGGGTTGCGCTGACTGCTTGGCTGGCTGAGTGCACGAGCTGAGCAGTCCCACGCGTGTCTTGTCCCGTACTATGTTGTTCTATTGTCTTCACGTCGCTGTGCCAGCAAGGGTCTGAGCTTGCTTCGCTTACAGCTGGTCGCTCAGAAGTGGCCGCCGCTGCTGCACACGCGGCTTATCCACCTGACGCAGCAACTTGAAAATGCCCGTACCCAGCGGAACGGGGATGCCCATAATGATACACTCGCTGACGCCCACAATGGCATCCGTGCGCGAGTGCACGGCAGCGTCGAACAAGTGGTCCGTCGTCTTCTCGAAGGACGCCAGCATGAGCACACTCTCCTTCATCTTGGCAATACCGAAGCGCGTGATACCCAGCACCTCGCCCTTGAAGGTCATGATGTCCGACAGCAGCATCAAGTGACGCCGGTCGATGCCGATTCCGTACGCGCTCATGATGTAGTTCACTTCAGAGCTAATAAGTTCACGTGCCGCCTCAATGCCGAGCGTCTTCTCCACTTCAATAATATGGTTCGACGTCGTGTGCAGGCCGTCCACACCCGGGATCCCCATGACTTCCGCAAGTCCGTAGCCTTCCACCAGCAGGTGGTGCGTTTTGGCTGTGTTGGCGTCCTGCTGCTCTTCATAGTTAATCACTGCGCGGTTCACCGTCGGGATACCCTGCACGATCACGCTGGGCAGCTCAGCCTTGAGCGCCTGCATAGCAAAGTACGCGCCGCGCGTGTCACCCTTTGCACCCTTGTAGTTGGGTGGCGCGAGGATACGCAGCTTATCAGGACAGCGCGCGTTCAGCAGAACGTGCTGTTCCTTCAGCAGCCGCAGCACACCACGCGGACCGACGCCTACTGCGTTCAGAATGCTTGTCCGTACGGTGCGAGCATTGATGTTGAGGTGCAACTGGTCAATGGCCGTCAGATCCAGCTTCACTGACAGGTACGCTTGGTCGCGCGCGAACACCTCCTTGATGTGCACTGCGATCTCGCCCAGAGTCGTCTTCTCGATCCGGCCCTTGACAATGCGCGCCGAGCGTTCGTCCGTCTTGCACACCAGCGCCGCCGTGATGATCGGCGTGCTAATGACCTTGGACGCGTTGATGATCTCTTTCAGACGCGGCACACCGAGCGTCACGTTCATGCTGGCCACACCGGCGAAGTGGAACGTCTTGAGCGTCATCTGTGTGCCTGGCTCCGAGATGGACTGCGCGCCGATGGCTCCCACCGCCTCACCTGGCTCCATGCCTGCGCGGTTGTACTTGTACAACGACACTTCCAGCAGTTTCTCCACCTGCTTGGTTGTGATGCGACACACGTTGTGCGACAGCAGCCAGGCTGCCTCTTCCTTCTCGCTCGTGCCGTCCTTAGCTGCGCGCTCGGTCCACGTCGCACGCGCCTTGGCCGTCTTGAAACGCGTTTGCTCCCACGCAGGTAAGCCCACCTTGTCCAGGCCCTTGCGCTTGTACGTGGCTAGGTCCAGGCTGAAGTCCTCGTCCGAGTCCTCTGTGTCCTCGTCGGACGCAGTGACTTCAGGCTTGACGAGCCGTCTCCGCCCGCTGTTCTTGGCAAGCTTCTCCAACTTTGTGGACACCTGGATCTTCTTTTCCTTGGAGTCAGCACCGACTTCGGACGTCGTCTTGGACTCACCAACAGCCTCGCCGTCGTCAAACTTCTTCTCCAGCTTGGACGCGTACGTCGAGATCTCCTGGTCCATGGACTCGATGCCGCAGCTCGTCCTGTTCCGTGCGATTTCACTGGCAACGGAGCCCAAGAACTCCTCGATCTCGATCAAGAACTTGCGGCCCGTTGGCAGGATGGCCTGGAACTCCGGACGCTGAACCACCTGCTTACCCAGACGGCGCAGTTCGAAAGGTAGAAGTGCTGGTGACTCGCGGTCAGGGAACGAGCTGCGGATGTGCTGTAACAGCCGCTGGAAATCCACCGGTCGGTCGTCGCCTTCCATGTAAGCTGGGTTCAGACCATCGTCGCCGTACGTGAACTGGACCACCGAGCCTTCCGAGTTGCGCACTGTCCGGTCGTACTGGCACGAGAGGTCTTCGAGCGCCTTCATGAGTCGACGCGCCATATATCCGGTTTCAGCAGTCTTCACTGCCGTATCCACAAGACCTTCACGTCCACCCATAGTATGGAAGAAGAACTCCGTGGCAGTCAGTCCACTGTAGAACGAGTTGGCCACGAAGCCCTTAGCCGAAGCGTGAAGCGCGTGCGGCAGGAAGTGAGGCAGAGTACGGTTCACGAAACCTTCGGGCACGCGCTTGCCACCCACAGATTGCTGACCCACACACGCCATCATCTGCGAGATATTTAGTGCGCTACCCTTCGAGCCACACTCGGCCATGATACGCGGGTTGTTGTGGAAGGGCAGTGTGCGCATGCACTCGGCACCGGCAGTCTCACGCAGCTTGCCCAGCAGACCGTTGAGTTCGCTCTCAAGCGACTGGATAGCATTGCAACCTGGCTTGAGCGAGAGTTTCCCGCGTCGGTACTCCTCAATCGACTGGTTGGCCGCGTTGTATCCGTTCTGAAGCAGCTTTTCCTTCTCCTTGGCCAGCTCCGCGGACGGCGTCACGTCGTCGATACCAATAGAGAAGCCCTTGAAGTTGCCCAGCCAGCGTGCACAGAGTTTGGCCAGACGGTTCATGCAGCGTGCAGCCTCATGGGATCCGTGGTCGCGGATCAGCACGTAGAAGAGCCCCTTCTTGCTACCGTCACCCAGCGTCTTCTTGCCCAGGTTACCGCAAAGCAGCTCGCTGTTGCGGAAGCACACATAACCATCCTTCCAGCACATGAACTTGTTGTTCGTGTAGTTGCGCTCCTTGAGCTCCAGGTTCACGAGCACCTTGCTCTGCGAGTTAGGCTTCACTAGCAGGTTAATCACCTGCTTGCCCGTCCAAAGCCGCACGGGGAGAATAATTGCTGGCGGGGGCAGCTCAATATGCTCGTTCGCGTCGCTCATGATGGAGATCACCTGGCAGAATTGCTCGCGGTTGAAGAAAATGTTCTTCTGTGTGAGCAAGTAGGCGGCCGTGAGGAAATCCTGCGTAGCCGCCACCAGCGGCTCGCCGTTGCGCGGCGTGATCAAGTTCTGTTCGACGCCCATCAGAGTGATAGCCTCCGTTCGTGCCTCTTCCGTCTGCGGGAGATGCATATTCATCTCATCACCGTCGAAATCGGCGTTGTAAGGCGAGCACACACACTCATTGAAGCGGAAAGTGCGCCACGGCATGACCTTGACGCGGTGCGACATGATGGACATCTTGTGCAGCGACGGCTGGCGGTTGAACAGCACCACGTCGCCATCCTCCATGTGGCGCTCCACAATGTCTCCGATCTTGAGCTCGTCCGCGAGGCTGGCGCGGTCGCCGTACATGAGGTTCTTGGTGAACTTCTGGCCTTCGATGCGAATAACGTTCGCGCCGGGGTGCACCTGAGGCCCGTTCACCACACACTTACGCAACTTCTCGATGTTGTAGCGCGTCACCTTCTCAGGGTACGTCATAGTCTTGGCCACGTGTTCAGGCACACCCACCTGGTCAATACGAAGGTTTGGATCAGGCGAGATGACCGTACGTCCTGAGAAATCCACACGCTTGCCTGACAAATTGCCACGGAATCGCCCCTGCTTGCCCTTGAGTCGCTGGCAAAGACCGCGAATGCCACCCTTGGAGCCCGGAGGCTTCACGAGTCCGGGTGTGTCACCGTTCATGAGCTGCGCCACCTGGATCTGCAGGAAGTCCCAGTCCTCCATGACCATCTTGAGCGACGCACCCTTCTGCAGTGCCGCACGGAGCGCGAAGTTCACCTGCACGATCTCCTGAAGCTTCACGGTGATGTCGTCCTCGTTGCTGCCAGACCCACCGTCCATAGCCACCGACGGACGAATACACACAGGCGGCACAAGCACCGAGTTGAGCAGGAGCTTCTCCGGTCGCCCGTCGTCCGCGTCCACCCAGAGCAACTCGCAGTCCTGGTCCGGAATAGCACGGAAAAGCTGCTGCACCACAAGTGGACTCAGATCTTCCTGCGCCTTGGGCAGATGCGCACCTAGCTCCGGGTTATTGGTTTGAGCTTCCGTGAACTGCGCCACGAACACGTTGCGCAGGTCGTGCGTGGCCTTGGCGCGGTACTTTTCGTGCACGAGCTTGAGTGTGGTGCTGGTGAGCTTGCGCACCGTGCCGTTGACGCCCGAGCAGTAGGGGCACTTGATGGTCTTCTTACAGAGCGCTGCGATCTTCTTGCGAAGACCCACGAGGCGCAGCACGTCGGCCTTGGGGTCGCGCATGCGGCGCAAGAAGGCTTCTCGCTCGGCTGGCGGCAGCAGCACGCGGCTGCACTCCTTGCAGATGTTTTGCAGGATCTCCGTGATGGCCTTAAAGTAGCCGATGTGGAACACGGGCAGCTCCAGCTTGATGTAGCCAAAGTGGCCTACACAGTCAGCCAGCCGCAGGTGGCACGTCTCGCACGTGTCCTTTTTGTTGGACACGCCTAGACGCTTGTCTAGCACGCCGTCCGCCGCCGGCTCGCGCGACGGCATCTTGAACAGATCCTTCGAGTGCACGCGCAGCTCCGACATGCGCATCATGTCCACCTCGGACAGCAGCCCAAAGTTCAGGTGGCTGATCTTGGCCGGACGGTCGTTCTCCAGCACAAATTGCTTCACCAGCGGGTTACGCCTCTCACCGCGGCCACCGCCGGTGCCACCGCCCACCCGTCCGCTCTGCATGGCCATTTACACTCTCGCCTCGGAGCCTGCAGGGATGCGAATAGAGCCACACACACACACACGCACAGAGCACGCGCACCACTTGCCGGGCTTCTCTCGGCTTGGGAGGAAGGCAAATGCTATGTATGGTCGCCCAGTTGCTGTTGGTTGGTGGTCTTGGAGCCAAAGCGCCCGTGGAGGGTACAGTGTACCGTTTTGCCTGAATTCGCGCGGTGATTGGTGAAAAAATGCGCGACTCCTCGCCAACGATTAGCTAACAGCTCGGAAGATCAGAGTGAAGGTCTCCGGGTTTCCCCTTCGCGCTTAGGTACGAGATCATTCCACACTCGAGTGCGCACTGGAGGTGAGTGTGCCGCACTTTGACATTAGCGCGCGCGTGGTGGAGAAGCGAGTGCGCCTTGAAGCGGAAGAGAAGCTGCGGCGCGGGGAACGGAGGTCAAGCGCGATTGAGACCGACAGGAGCAAGGAGGCAATGGGGCGCGGAGAATACTATCGCAACAAGTACGGCGGCGGCGGCCGTGGCCGCGGCGGAGGCAGAGGAAGAGGTCGCGGTGGAGATGGCGGCTATAGCGGACGTGGCCGCGGTGGCGGCGGTTATGGCGGCCGTGGCGGCGATCGCGCACCACTGCCGCCGGCGACGTGGCAAAAGCTTGGTGACGTGCTGCAGGAGATCCACAACCGCAACTACGGCTCCTACCACGAGCTGGAACGGGAGTTCTCCTTCTCGGAAGGCGGGCTGAGCTTCACGCTAGGCTTCGACCACATCCAAGGCGACCCGTACGCAAGTCCATCGCGTGCACATGTGTCGGTAAGCCCGGCGTCTGCGGGCTTCGCGGAGGAAATGTACACGGACAAGACGCGGAATGTAGCGCTTTGCGACTACCTGACGCGCAAATTTGCGGCCAGTGCGCGCAGTGCCGGCGCTGATGCCAAGGCCGTGAGCAACTCGTGGCAGGGTGCAAAGGGCGGAGATATCTCCATTGATACGCCTGGGCAGCACGTGATCGAACGCTCCTCCGTCATGGTGCTCAACAACGGCATGGTGGAGGCCCGCTTCAACATCAACCTGCCAGCACGCGGACGCAGCATCTGCGGTGATTGGGCCTACACGATTCTGGTGGAGACACTGCCGCAACTTGTGAAGCGCTCGCTGGTTCTGACAAGCCTGGATGTGGGCCATTTGTGGACGCACCTGCGCTGTGTGGAAGACCAGCAGGCGCTGCGCGGTATGCTGAAAGCCGCCGGACTGGTGGGCTTCATCCGCGATGGTGCTATCTTGCCTCGAGAGTCTGGCGCGTCAGACCTCCCGCTGAGCCAAGGCAAGGCAATTCCATTCCAGTCGCCCAAGACTCTCAGCAAGTCCTTCACCCTGCCGAACTCTGGCAAAATTACGGGTATGGGTATCCCAGTAGGCGTGACACTCTTCGTGGGCGGTGGTTTTCACGGCAAGACGACGGTGCTCAAGGCTCTGGAGGTGGGAATCTATAATCATGTACCCATGGACGGACGCGAGTTCGTAGTCATGGACCCGAACGCCGTCAAGATTCGCTCTGAGGACTCGCGCAGCGTGGTGTGCAGCGACATCAGCGCCTTCATCGACAACTTGCCGTTCAAACAGGACACGACGCGCTTCTCGACGGCTGACGCGTCGGGCAGTACCTCCCAGGCGGCCAACATCGTGGAGGCACTGGAGGTGGGCGCTTCCACGCTGCTCATCGACGAGGACACGTGCGCCACAAACTTCATGATTCGCGACTGGAAAATGCAGCAGCTCGTGGCCAAGGAGAAGGAGCCTATCACACCATTCATCTCGAAGGTGCGCGCACTGTACGCGCAGCGTGGCGTGTCGTCTGTGCTGGTCATTGGTGGTGCTGGAGACTACTTCTCTGTAGCGGATAATGTGATCATGATGGATTCGTACGAGCCGCGCGACGTCACCGTGCAGGCGAAAGAGATCGCGAGTCAGCACGGCGAGATTCGTCAAGATTCGAACTTCGGCGGCTTCAAGTCGCGTATCCCGTTGAGTCATGGCTTTGAGGTGAGCGGCAAGGTTGTCTCGCGAGGTCTGGGCAAGATCCAGTATGGAGAGGTATGTGCTCGCGTTGGATAGGAAGAATGAGTGGGCTATAGAAAGTGGAGAGGTCGTTGCATGGGCGACAGACTGATCCCTCCGATTTATTTGCCGTACGGCCCTGCAGGTGGATTTGGATCTGGCTGCGGTGGAGCAGATCGTGGAGCCGAGCCAAGTGCGCACTATTGCTGACGCCATCCAGAAAGCGCGTTCGTACATGGACGGCAAGCGAAGTCTTGAGGTACGCGTCATCGGATATGGTGCTGTTGCTTCCTTTTGGCTCCAGCATTTTGATCGAACATTGCGTCTCACGCTATCTGCCTGGTGGTCGTTTGGCATGGTGTATGCAACGTACAGGAGGTGCTGACCATTTTGGAGGATGAGATAGACCGCACAGGCTCACTCGATGTCGTTGGCGTGCACAAGAAGTCCGGGTTCTACACTCGGCCGCGGAAGTTTGAGGTGCGAGTCTGCGCCACCGCGTGGAGTTTGTTTTGTGCGACGGGAGGCAAGTATGCATATACCGACGACATGTTTCTGTGTTGCTGTTGTTGTGTTGCATGCAGTTGGCAGCAGCGATCAACCGTCTGCGGACCGCGACGATGACGCAGTAGAGCTCCAAAGGTGCAAGCAGCCTTGTAGATAAACGCAGGCATGTTCCGCATGCTCGTTTCCTTGTTACGCTAGTACGGATGCGGCTGGAGCTCTTCAGTCGGGACGACTAAGTGGGAGCAATTGATCACGCTCGTGTTTGCTTCGAGCAGCGAGATTTCTCCATCACTTGCAGCGCTTGCTGAACCCAACTTTCCCTGATGGCTATTCGCCACACCAAGCAGCAACCCACTGCGCTCATTGACAATATGCCGCACGTGCGCAGCGTGCATCATGAATGCTAGAAGTCCATGAAAAACCGGGCGGACGTCGCTGTACTGGTGTGGCCAGTGGGGGTGGCAAAAGTATGCTTCCAGAACCTCCGCAGTGGTGGCCTCCAGTTCAAGAGGCCGGCAGCGTCGCAGCTCGGTGCTGAGTCCCCGAGGGTCCAGCAGAAAAGCACACGCCGTGTTCCAGCTGGACGCCCCTACGGTATCTCGAGGCTTCTCCCACGCGTAATTGGGATGCAACAGCACGCACACCGCTTCAACGAGAACCGCCTCGGCCACAAGGTACGCCTCAAATGCTGCTGCGCTGTCTCCGCTCTCGGTGCCATCGCTATCCAGACGAACAGAAGGGAGCTCTGCGATCTGGTTGACAGTGTGTGCTAACGCTTGCATCGCTTGCAACAGGTCGTGATCGCGATATGCAACCGCCATCTCTGGATCATCAAAATCAGGAGCAACTCCTTGTTGGTGCGTCACTACATATGCCGCGTGGAAAGGCAGGCTGTGGTGCTCTGGATACAAGCTCCAATGCAGTTCATGCACGAACGCGTTGGCACTGGCCACCGTTGCCCCACAGTCAGCGTTGAAGAGCACCGCGACCTGGTCACGTTCCAACACATGTCGGAATGCTTCGCGCGTGCTGTCAGCACTTCTATCCTCTGTATCTGAAGTGGGATGGAACACCTTGTTGCTGCCGTTGAATGCAGCAAAGTAGTGCTCGAGAAACGGCAGCAATCCTCGGGCTGTGAACGAGAGATCCCGTCCCACGACCAGCACGATCGGCGCCACCATCGCCGCGCAGGTCTCGCAGTAGCCGCGGTAGATGAGCTCCAGCGCTTCTTCGGAGATGGATCCAGCGTGGACGATGAGATCCTGGAGCGCGCGAAGTCGAAAAGCTTGCACCGATGCGCACGAAGGACAGAAGCCCGCATCACGCGGATATCCATACGATGGGACCAAGTTGGAAGATGCCAGGCAAGCCGGACATTGAGAATCTTCTTCGTGCTCACCACCTTCAGGATCTCCATCTATCCCCACCATGAAGCGACGGCAAGCCTTGGCGCATCGCAGATAATCCGATAGCGCGATACGCAAAGATTGCCGCGTCACTTCACCGCTGCACGGCGATGACGATGACGACGAGATTGGTGTGAGCCACGTGAGCTCGAACAGCAAGTGCGCGCGGAACTCGGTTTTCTGCTGGACGACGAAGACTGCGACAAAACAAAAGACACCCGCACCGACTTTGCACGCATACTTCGCTAGCCGTAATACGCGTACGTACTTGGCCAGCTTGTTTGTCCACCCGGGAAGCACGGTGGCCTTCCACCTAGGTGAAGTTGCGCCTGCAGAGACTTCCTCGATGCTGTTACTTACGTTTGGTGGTTGTATTCGTTGCCGCTCGAAACTTAGTGAGGCGAGCAAGTCGCCGAAGCTGGATGGTGGTAACAGCACGCCGTAAGGATTGACGACTTGCTTCGGCAGAACTATCTTCTCGAGTGCATGGCCGCTCTGGATAGAGGTAAGAGCGCCCTTCTTGCGCTTCGGGGCGAGCTCCACTGTGTACTCACTCGCGCTTGTGTCGTAGATGTGCGCGATGTAACAACTGCGATCCACGAGGACTTCTCCGGAGTACACGCGCTGGCCCACAGTGGTGTTCAGTGATATCCCAGCGTACTGTGTGACATGTGACTCGACTTCATTCACGCCACCATTGCTTTGGTGCTTCCAGACGATCACCCAGCGGCCGGATGACCCCCACTGGATGTCTAGATCTCCTCCAAGCACCAGCCGACTGGCAGCCACCGTGTGTTCCGTTAACAAGCTCTCGTGATTCTTCCACGAGTTCACGACGAACCGCAAAGTCGAACACTCATCAGTCCTGAGATACACCGCCACGAGGGAGTAGCTATCAATCAGAGATGAGCGTCGCATCTTGACGCCTTCCTTGTGGACGCACACGAGCAGCTGGTCATCTTCACGCACACGCAGCGGCGGTGGACACGGCGTGCCTGACCAAATCAGCCGGAAGTGGCGCCAACGCTTCTCGTAGAGCAGACAAAGCCACTTGCAAAAGGCGGCCAGCCCGTCGCTCGTACGCCCATACCCAAGCGAACTGTACTCGCGTCGCGACATCATCAGCGTGAATACAGCGGACGATCCTGGGTCGTAAGCCACGACGCGAAGACCCTCTTGCTCGTAGCCGCGAGCGTACCGAGTGTATATCGAGATCAGGAACCGCTTGCCGTTCATCTCGTGCATGCACTTGAATATGGCACAGGACGCCAGACGCTCGAGACGCGCACGTTCCGCTCTCATTCGCGCTTTCGCTCTCGCACGACGCTCCACCGCGCTAGACAACGTGTCTTCCAGCTTCATGGCCACGTTTTCAGCTCGTCGACGCCCCAGTTCCAGCTCATTCTCCGCTGCCGCACAAAGCCGCTGTTCGCGACGTGCTCGCTTCTTCTCAATCGCTGACTGTCGCTTGCTTTCCAGCAGTAGAGCAAGGTCTTTAGCCACCTCGACCTCTTCGGTGCTGCGTGGATGGCTCGTTGGAAGGACGTGCACGTCGGTCTCCAGATCTGCCAAGTCTTCATCTCTGTGTGGCGAGCTATGTCGACGTCTGCCACTGCCACTGGCTGTGGAGCTCCTGGAAGGTGGGTTCAAGTCCCTCTCGACTTTGTTGGATGCGATCCGCTTCTTGGCTCGGATCATGCGGCTGCGCTCCACTGTTTTTTGGCGGATCCCCCCACGTCTCGCCATTTCTTCGCGCTGCTTTTCCTCGTGTTTAGATGCGCGTTGTTTGTCCTGGTGAAATACAGTACCACCAACGTGGCAAGGATCAACCCGCAGATATGTCGAGTCGCATGAGAACCACAGCCATCTACCAGGTACGGACGGCACAGAGCCGTATTGCTCGCTCCTCCTGTCTTGCTCACCTTTTCCACCCGTAGCACGGTCATTCGCCGCTTGCTCTTATTTAGCAGGTGCTCTAAGCGGCCGGCTTCGACTTCCAATGCGGCAGAACATCGCTGCAGAGACTCCTCCAGCTTCACGTACGTCTTGATTGCATGCTGGCGATATACGTCCCGACAGCTCCTGAATTCGCACATGGCGTGGAAACGTGGACGCCGTGATGTCATTAAGATGTGCGTTCATGGAATTCACAGTGGTGCTACAAGGTAGCATCTGTGGACAGTGGATGGTGGTGGTGACAACGACGTACCAGACCATGCTGTTTCTTGTGAGGTCGCCATTCTGGCGCCACTCCGTCCACTTTCTCTGTATGGAACGACAAGCACTGGGTCAGAATCACACTTCAGCGTGAACACAAGACCTCCCACCAGGCCAAACAGGTGCGTCCTCACCTGGTTGTGGAGGTCTTGAATCGCTCGAGCCACCTGATCTCGCTCGCGATGAAGCAGTACAGCACTGAGCTGAACGCGTCTGATGCCAGGAAACGCACACGAGCACAAACAGATCGATCGATTCAGAGCACGGACGCCAAATATTGGGACAGCAGTGGCAGAACGCACTTGATCTGCGTGTTGACCGCCGCGATGGCATCGTATACCGTCGGGAAGTCCACTCGGTCAACGTTCTTGGCCTCATCGTGCCGCTCAAACGTTGACGCACCGCGGGCCACATACTCTTCTACCGCCTGGAATGCCCGCAGCCGACCGTGGTAGCTCTCCTCTTCAAGCAAGACATCTTGCGCCATCGCGATGCGTGAACCGTCCACGACGTCGTCCTCTGGGAGGATGCTAACCAAGGGTTTCACAAGCGGCTGCGGCGGAGGTTGTCGGCGCCATACAGCTTTGGCTTTGGCTCGCAACTCCATCTCCTCAGGCGTTGGTGCCGGTGTTGGCGAAGCTTTCTGACTCCGTCGCCAAGCAGCGGACGACCAAAACTTGAGCGTCCTTGCGTCCTGCACGTTCTCCTGGAGGTGTCGACTGACGATCTCGTCCAGTGCGTCACGCACGATGAAAGGGTTGCGAGCGAGTCGGAAGCCAAGCCACTCCACCAAGTCCGTGGCCTGGTCCAGGAAGTCCAGGTCCTCACACATGACCAACAAGTAGTTCTCGTGCTCGTTGATGTACGGCCGAGGTTTGTTCTGGTGGACGACGCTGCGCCATGCTTCAATCTGCTCCACGACGTCCACGGAAGCTGCACGCATCAGTAGCAACAGGTCACCTAGCACGTGGATCTCCTTGCCTTGTGGGATTACTGGGAGCTGTATCACTGCAGCTTTTAACCGAACTTTGGCTGGTTTGTCTGACAGGAGCATTTGCGTCCTGGAGGCTGGAGCCGGAGGTGTCCATGCTGGCGGGGCGAGGCGCTGCAGGAGAGCGCGCAACTTGGCCTTGTGCTGCTCCCTCACGCTAATGCTGCTGCGCACCGCGAACTCCGCTTCTTGGACGGAGCTGGCTGTACGTGCAGCACGCTCTTCGCCTCGAGACCTGCGCGCCATCCGTGCCTCTCAGCCATCTAAAGCCCCCAAAGCCTGCTGTCCCCACGCTGCTCAAGGGTCACAAACATCCTATAACGACGACTCTCCAACCGCGACAGTCAACGCGACGAGAAAGCTCCACACGAGTGCCCATGATTCTCAAGTACGTCAATTCGCATCCGGCTGCTTACTAGCGAGGCCGTCGTCCAAGTTCACAATCTGGAACTGCGCCGCCGTCGCCTTGTTCTCAGGCGAGCCACGGATGATGGTGAGGTTCGCGGTGTTCGTCTCTGCATTGATGTCTCGCAGAGCCACCCAGCCGCCGAGTCCAAAGAAGCTGGCGAGACAGAAGAGCGGCGTGCTGGGCTTGGCTTCCACCAGGAACTGCTCGTACGACTTGAAGTCCGCGCCGCGCACCTTGAGGTTCCCGAAGCGGTTGAGACCTAGGAAGAGACTCGACTTCTCGCTCTGGAAGCCCCACACGTCGCTGTCGTCGCCCCGAGTGTAAGCGCGGAAGGCACAGCCGTCCAACACCACGTCAGCGCTGCAGCAAGGACAGCAATTACAGACAGGTGAGCGCTCTGCACGTGACAAGGGCGAGCTCTGGAGTGACGCGTGCCACGTACTTTAGCAACGCCTCGCCGTCCACATCACGCAGGAAACGCCGGGTTTGCACCTCCTGGAAGGCACAGCGGAAGCGGAAGACCACAGGAAGCTCTCTGCCCGTGATGCGGTTCGCCTGGATGGCTACGCGCTTCATGTCGTGCTGCACGCGGCCGATCTTGTCGTCCAGTCGGTCCAACTGCGCGTTCTGCGCGTCCAGTGCGCTGCCCAGCGACAGCGAGGCCTCCTTGAGCTCAGCCAGCTGTGGCTCCAGCTCGCGCAGGTACGCTCCATGGACATCTTCGGCCTGTGGAGGCACCTGTTGTTGCTGGTGCTGGTATTGTCCTAGTCTCTGCTGTGGCGCTGCTGGTGGTATTACTCTGCTGCTTGTAGCGCTATTGTACTGCGACGGAGCGTCGTGCACGCTGCCGTAGTGCTTGCCCAATTGTTCGGGTGACTTAAACATCACCTTGCAGTCTGGACAAATGAAGCCCATGGCGATCTACAAGCGCAGCAAAGCGTTTCACTCAGCAAGTAGTCGCGCGTGCTACAATGATGCAACACTTGCGAGCCGTACCTCCTCCGAGCCGCTGGTGGCTCCTGTCCGCGTGCCGGGCGTCTGTGGCGCGGTCGAGAACTTGTTGTAGAGCCATCCAGACCACGTCATGCCGCTTCACTCCCAGTCAACAAGTCACGCACAGGAGCGTCAGCAACTGTAGCCATGACAGAGCGCCACAAGGACAGGATGGGAGAGGCCTCCCGGAGCGCACCGCAGCACGCGCTTGGACGTGTCGATGGTGCCCTGCGTCTCGTCCACCATGCGCTCATTGCGCCCGAGTTGTTCTGCGCGTCGGTCAGGCAAGGCAGCGCACAGCAAAGGCCACAGCGTTAGCCCGGTGCTCTTCCTTCTTGCGTCGGCAGATCGAGCTCACGCACCGGACTGCATGCTGATGGCGTGCGCGGTCTCGCGCCCCATCTGCAGCGCTCCGGCCATGTCGCGCAGGGACTGCGCGTGCTTCTCCTGCCATTGCGCGCGCTGACGCTCGGCCTGCTGGTCGCCGTGGGGCTCCATCGCGCGGCGGGCCTACTTGGGCAGGCAGCTCAGCTTCGAGGAGGTTGAGCGGGTGCAATAAGCCGAGGCGAGGCGAGGCGAGGCAAGGCGAGAGCACTGGCATTGGCTGCTGCCACCGAGAGCGACTCGAGGCTCGATTCTCACTGCTGCCACCGAGAAGTGAGTGCACGCTACTGCCACAAGTCGTCGGGTGGACCGCGTTGACGTGGCTCCTGCCATAAGCCCGCGCATCACCCAGCGCGCCCCGTCTGCGCTGACGCCACTGACGCCCGTCTGCCTCGGTCTCCCGGTTAAGTTTGGTTTGGGGCGTGATATCTCGGCAAAGTGAATGTATCACAAATTACACGCTCTCCAAGTCCCACGCTGCCCACGCTGCCCACGCTCCCCTTGCCCTTCAGCCGCCCCTCTCTCCCTCTCGCTCGTTATGTGGCCCTAGCCCAGGCTGGCACAGAACTGGCACATTTATGCTACACGTAGAGACCAGGAAAGGCCGGGTCCAGTCCGCCGAGTCCAGTCCAGTCCGCATTCTTCCGCGTGAAAGCAAGGCACTGCAGGCTCAGTCCGTCGGTCGTCGCCAGCGTGCGAGAAGAGCGAGCGCCACTAGCCAACAAGGATGATCATGACCGTGACCCCCGCCGAGCAGAGCAAGACCGCCATGGAGAAGATGGCGGTGGCGGCAGTCACCATACCCACGGCCACGGCCACCGCAGCGACAGCGACCCGGCCGCGGCCCACGACGACGCCCAAGCAGGTGCGCTGGAGCACCGTGAGCGTGCTGGAATTCCGTGTGGGCTACAACGCCAGCGCCGTGCCATCCAGTGGCGGGCCTCCTATCGGACTGGTGGGGCGGCCTGCGCGCCAGTCGTACTCGATGATCCCTGACGACGAGGAGGACGCCAGCGACGTGGAGACAGTAGCCAGCTCGGACAGCGAGGGGATGCTGGACGGCGAGGTGTCGCTGGATTCGGCCGTCAGCACCAAGAAGCGGTCGAGCAGCGACCTGTGGGTGTGCCCTATGGAGCGCGCGCGCATCCTGGCGGAGGAGAATGGATTCCCGCTGGAGGACATTGCGCTTATCTGCAGCGACGTGCGCGCGACGCAGGACTCGCGGGCGGGCGCACAGCTGGACGTGATAGAGGGTGTGGATGCCAAGATGGCGCAGGACCTGCGCGACCTGCGGCGCGCGCTGCCGAGCGTTTCACGCGAGAAGGTGTTGCTGTACTAGCTGAGCTCCCTCGCCCTATTTTATTGGCGGCACTTTCCGAGAGCGCCGTCACCACCACCAAGGTATTTATGAGAGTGTAGTGTAGCATGCGCAGGCGCGGAGAAGTCATTCTTTCGTGGCTGCGGCATAATAGATGTCCGGAATCGTGAAGTCAAAGCACCTGGTCGTTGGCGTCTTGGCCGGTTCATTCCCGCTACGTGCGGAGGAGTGAAAGCGCTGCCCACTCAGTGATACGTGCGCGCCGTGGACGCAGCCAAGGTCGTACGTCAGCTCATTCGCCACGCGCTAAGACTTTTCCTCGCCGTGACTCACAAGCGCGCGTCGCCGTCTGGCCCCAAGGCTGGGGTGGAGCTGCTAGCGCCTCGTCAGCTGGCGAATCAGTCGCTCCACCTTGGACCTTCCTATCGACGGCGCGACGCAGCTACATGCAGGCTAGCGAGCGTCAAGGCTGTTCGGGTCGAGCGCAACCCTCAAGTGCAAAGGCGCTGGAGCCGCTAGTTGGCCCCCCAGCAGTGAGGACAAGCCGCCTGAGAATCCAGGAAAGCAAGGCGGCACGTGGCAGTCTGTTGGTGCCGACGCGATGAGAAGGAATCGGCCAGCGTTCGAGCGGCTCCTTGGCTTGAAGCAGGCAGGTGAAGCGGCCAGCGCCCGCTGGACGCAAGCCTCTGCCTTTCCTCTGGTCGAGTCGGCGGTTTGTCTTGCCGCGTGAAGCAGCAGCCTTCGCATCTCTGGAGCACTCGCAGGTTGCGGCACTTGACAAAGACGGCCCAGATTCGCCTCACCTTGGGGTCAAGGCCGCGGCAGCAATCGGCCAGCAAGCCAAGGATCCAGCAAACCGAGAGCCCGTGGGCAACTGCATTTTGGCACGCGTGAGAGGGACCGACTTGCGCGAGTCTGGTCCGCAGTGCGGGAAACCTCACTGCGCGTTTGTATGGGCTGACCGCCGCCAGTTGAACCGGGCGTGGAAATGCAGGAGGCAGGGCTGCATGCGCTCAAGAGACGGGACTTTTGCGCCGCCGGCGAAGACTAGGCGGCGGCGGCACATGGCCTTCGCAGGTTGGTCGGTGCCACGAGATGTGACTATCTGCTCTTGCTGTCACATGTTTCGGTCAGCGGTACAGATCTAGCCACACCTTCATTCTGGCCTCGCTTTGGTCACCATTTGGGTGCGAGGCCGCAGTTGGTGGCGGAGTGTGCCCGGGCCACGCGTCTCCCTTTTCGGCCA
>JAADYK010000460.1:0-19742 GCA_023338225.1 Halophytophthora batemanensis
TACTCTTCGCCTTCTTCTCGCGGGAAGACCTACTTCGCGTCAGCAGCGTGTGTCGTGGCTGGCGCATGCTGGCGCGCCACGATCTGCTCTGGGAGCCGCTACTGCTCACACCCGAGGAGCGTTATCCCTTGCGTCCTCTGCTGGGGCTGGAACGTGCACCTCGAGGCTGCGCCACCAGCCAGGAGGACATCCCAGCTATTCTCGTCTACATGGTCTACCAGCGCATGCGCTTGGAGCAGACGCCGTTCGTCGCAGAGACTGACACCACCGCCATCCCAGCCACCACCGCCAATCTCCGTGCCGATGAAGTGTTGCGGCGTCTTGGGAGAATGTATGCGCATGTGAACGCCGACCGCATCGTGCCGCCAGCGCCCCCACAGCCGCAACATTCGCTTCGAGTGCCTCGACGTGGTATTAGCCAGCGCAGAGACTCAGGCGAGACCGTATCCAGTGTGCATTTGGTGTGTGCTCGAGAGGATTCACTGGCCCCAGCGTTAGCGCCAGTACCGCCAGTACCGCCAGTGGAAGTCGCACCTGTGGGTGGGGACGTTGAGAGATTGACGGCTCAACTACTTCTGCAAGAGGAGCAAGCAGCAGCAGCAGTTGACGCTGGAGCTAGAGCTGCTGACGGCCATCGTGACGCACCAGCGCCGCCTAACAACGCGAATCCGCGTGCTGCCGCCGGAGCTGCTGATGACGACGACGTGTACAGCGTGGTGGACGGCCAGCGTCGCGTGACGCTGAGCTCGTGGCTGGCGACGCAGCACTGTGTGAGTGAGGACACCTTGCGCTCATTCCTGAGGCAAATGTTGTTGGCAGTGGACGCACTGGAGCGTTCCGGCTGTGAGCACGTGGATATCTCGTCCGTCAACATTGTGGTGCAGGACTCGGAGATGTCCACAGGAGGCGATGGCGCGCAGCAACAGGACGAGACTGACGGCGATGTGGAAATGCTGGGTAATGAGGAACTGGAAGCAAAGGAGAGAGAGCAGCAGCAGCAGTGTCGCAAGCGGAAACGGAGCTCACCGTTCTTCCAGTTGTTCTTCAGTCGCCGCAACTGCCAGCCCGCATCAGGTGGCCGTATAAGAGCGCGTGATGCTGTACTGGCTGGTGTGGATGGGGACATGAACCCACTGCTGGAGGCCCAAGGGGTCCATGATCCAGACGAAGAGCTCATGCATGCTGTCATGGCGCGTCATCGACGACGACTGGGTGTGGACGCCAATGGCAATGGCAATGGTGGAGCTGCCGCTGGTGCTGCCGCTGGAGCTCTCGGTCAGGCTAACCAGCGTCTGGTGCTGGCGCCACCGTCCATGGTGCAGTCGGTGGTGCAGAACGCCATCACCATGTGGGCTCGCGGTCGCTTCGTGGACGCCAACACGTCAGCTCTACTGCTGCTGCTACGTCATCCGAACCGGTTCTCAAGCGGCTTGCGGGCGTTCCTGGAGTACACCTCGTATCTGGCCCTCACACGCTCTGGCTGCGCGGCGACGCTGCTCCGTCACGAGTACCTCATGCGTCCCGGTGGTCGAGTAACGCCACACTGGGCAACAGGTCCGATCCATGGCACGTCCGAGTACCAAACCAAGGTCTTGGCCCACTACAGTAGCCCTGTGGGGCTTCAAGTACTGGTAGATGGCTCTTCCACTGTCCCGAACGACGCAGTGATGGCTGAGCTCATGCCCAAGACGGATCTGGGTGTCCGCTACTTTGCCAGAGCGCTGGAAGAGCAGCGACTGCACTCAGAACGGTTCGTGAGCGTGGTGGCGCCAGCCACCGCGACGTCCTCGTGGGTGCGAGCGCTTGCACGAACGCAGACACACACCTTGCAGCGTCTGGACCTCTCGCGAACCCGTGTGCCCATGTCGGTGCTGCTGCAGGAGTTAGTATCACTGCCCAGACTGACTCACCTGCGTCTACCGCGTCAGATCCTGCGGGACGAGAATCTCGAGCATCTGATCGCAGCGCTGGCCTACAGTAGCTTGCTGCCTCATTTACGCGGCCTGGACGATGATGTGCGGCAGGCCATGGACCGCATGGAGCGCTCCTACCTCATGCAGCTCGACATGTTCACCTTCGTGCTGCAGAGACACAATTCTGCGGCTGTCGGCGGTGCCGTCAGCGGCTAGGAAGTGCAAGTGAGCCAGCCATACGTAGCCGTCCTCTCTTTTCTCTTCTCCCTTATATATTTACTCCCGACGCCGTCGAGCATTCATCGAAGCACCATGTCCACGGCGGACACGCGCAGCTAAGACCTCAACAAGTTCCGTCGAGCGAGGGCTGCTTGGAAAATAGCACTACTGCTCTCATTCCCGTCGTCTTCAGCGTAAGCACTGATGCCTGCCGTGTGAATGACGAGGCTAAACTGCGTGGGCTAGTTGCGCGAGCGCTTGGTGAAGAGCTCCACCATAGGGATCTCTTCCAGCTCGCGGCGAGAACAGAGGTACTCGCCCAGTAAGATGGTCACGCCCATGGCCACTAGGTGCACGAGCCACCAGTCCCACGACTTGGGCAGCTCCTGCCATCACCCGAGCGCAGCCACAGTAGCCAAAGTTCAGATGCAGTCACCGTCAAGAACAGAGTAGGGAAGCAGCAGCAGCGAGCAGATACGAAGTGCACATACCGAGTAGAAGCACTGCACCAAGAGGTCGATGAAGTAGAGCGTCACGCCAAAGTCCAGACACTTCTTGGCGCGCTCCACAAAGAGCGCGAGGCACACGGCACTGCGCCATCACATCAGGAAGCGTACGGCGCATGCAGACATTGAGAAACTGCCAGCAATGCACGTTCGAGTGGGGCAGAGAGTGAGAGCAGCTACGCACCTGGCAAGACCTGCGGCCAACACGGCGAAGCAGTTCTTAATGCCGTCGACGGTGGAAAGCGTCTGCGTGTGATAGGCGAAGAGCTGGTCCATAGAGAGGCTGACACCATGGCATAGTGCCAGGAACAGCCCGCGTGCCAGGTAGTGCGAGCTCTGAGGCCACAAAGAGTCATGGCATCGCATCCGCACCCGTTATTGGCTTCGCATGGCTGCACGAGCATGGCAACAGCAGACGATCTAGCCACTGTACAGAGAGAACAGAATCGCCCGCACACGCACCTGCATGCATAGTATCTGCAGCAGGATCAGCTTGGGCGCCCAGCGCCCCGCGCCGTAGAACTTGGGCATCTCCGTGCGCTTCCTCCCGTCCAAGATGCTCTTCTCCTCAATACTGCCTGGAGTTGAGCCAAGTCCAGAGAGGGAGAAGTCAGCCGAAATATTGACTACCGGGTAGTAAGACCTCCTCCGAGCCAGATCGATATCAAAGAGCTGCCAAGCTGCTCGAAGGTGACGACACGCTGCCTCCCTGCGTCGCCCTGAGAGCTCTGACCGCTAAGCACGCCGTGCTCTCCTCTTCTCAGGCGTCTTGCGCACAGGATGACGGGGCGCCCGTGTGTTGGCGTGGTGTACACGCACGCCAGTGCGCTGTCGCGCGAGAACGAGCAGATGGCCAAGTATCTGGCGCTGTGTCTGGCTGCCAGCGGCCGCTGTGAGAAGACCATGCTGGCTGCGCTCACGCTGCCCGGCGGATCGCATAGCAGCACTAGTACGAAGGATACGGAGGGACCCACTGTGGCGATCCGCTGCGACGGCGCTGTACTGGACAGCAGCAACTTGCCGACGGAATCGTTTGAAGAGACGAGCGAGTGGCAAGCATTGGGCCAATGCCACCTCTGGTTGCTGCTCGTGGACGCTGACACCACACTCAAGACTGCCGAATTGCTGCAGAAGAAGTAGGCCGCTTGTTTTGCTCAGTATTGCACTCGCGCTTTGCTGTTCTCCGGGGCAGTCCTAACTTTTCTATTGCGGACCGTCTTGTCGATCTGACAGAGTTAGCAAGACCACCGACAAGAAACAACCGCGTCGCGTGGTACTGAGTCTGCAAACGACCATGCGCCGTCTTGCGCAGCTCAACCAGGCGTACGTACATGTACCGGCAATAGTCGTTCCCCTCTTTTTCGCTGCTGACGGCATTGTTACTACATGTGTGCAGATTACCAGACGCGATTGTGCTGCACGGCGGCACGGGCTTCCAGGTGATCAAGGACACCCACGGTGCATTGCGGACACTCTCCAACGGCTGCTTCTTCGTCGAGCGACTCGCGTACGCCCTGCATCTGTGGTCTTCGTCCAAAGCCGCTCGGGTCTTGCTGTTCCACTCACTCCATCTCGCGGTCGGCGTTGAAACCGCTTCTGTTTGATATCCGTCTGTCTAGCAAGGAGAAAACGGGGGCTCTCTACGCACTGGACGTGCTAGAAGGAACTGGTATTCAGGTGCTCAGTCGCCGCAACATCCAAGGTAAGCTTAGCGTCCATATTTGAGTATTGGCTTCATGGTCAAGTTGGCGAGTGCGAATAGTCTCCCAATGACCCGCTCACACGTTGCCACTGGCTGATCACAGCGCTCAAGTGGGGTTCTACCATGCTGCGCACCTTCTACTACATCAACGCGCTCACGGGTTGCAGCGTGCTGGACGGTCTGCGCGATCGCAGCACGCGCTTCGTCTTCCTGCAGGCGCTCTTTGAGATGGATGCGTTGTTCGAACGCGTGCTGGAGAACGTCATCGCTGCCGCCAACAACAGCGACTCTGGCGGTTCTGGCCGTGGCGGTGGCTCCCGATCAGCCTCCGAGCCCGATTCGAGCGCGTCCACGCTCTTCTCTGTGCGTTCACTCATGGTTTTACTACCGCTGCCCAACTGGCTGTTCAACGGACTGGTACTTCGACTGCTGGACCTCGGATTGGGGCCGTTATCAAGCTCGGACCGCTCGGTGATGACCTGCGACCTGGAGCAGACGCCGCCGCTGGAGACGAGCTTCGACTCAGAGTTCCGAGACGTATTTGAACTGGCAAAGGGCCGAGACATGGCGCTTCCGGCGCTGAAGCTGCTGCAGTCAACTCTCGAGTCTGTCCGGAAGCAACGACTGCAGCAGGAGAAGGACAAGGTGGCAACCGAGACACCCACGCGAGTTTCCAGCAGAGCTCTTCTTGCACAAATGACGCTGTCTCCGCAGATCACAGCTCGCTCCCGCACGTTCTTCCTCAAGGCGCTGGCCACCGTCGTGGCCACATTGCTGCTGGGACTCTACTTTTTTGTCTGGTAAGTGCGTGAACGAAGTCTGCACGACAGTAACTGTGCTTGAGTCACCAGTTTGGAATCTAAACCAGACTCAGTCATTCGATTGGAAAGGTTGAATCTCAATCCCAGCTTCGCCTCCGCTCGATGGTTCTCCGGTCTTGTCTTGTGCTGGCACTTGTGCTAGTGCTTCCTTTTCAGCTTTGGCTTCGATCTCTGCCCAGCGCTCGGCTTCGCGCTGTTGTACTTCATCGGCGAACTTGCGGATTGCCAGCTCGTAAACCTCAACCTTCATGCGGGCGCGTGAGAAGGGTAGTAGACGCGCGAGAATGCGTTCCCACAGCGAAAGCGGTGGCAACTTTCTATTGTGCAGTCGCATGTAGTGCACCGCCACTTCCACTTGCTCCCGGCGCTGTGCAATACGAGCCCAGAAGTTCTCGCCCAAGGCGCATGCCCGTGCATTCTGCTGGAGCTGTAACAGTGGATAGAAGGCCACCTGGAACTCCGTGGAACCTTGTGCCAGGTCTTCCAGATCTACTAGTGCGTCAGCCTCGTCGGGTTCAGGGGGCTTCCCTTCTTGGTATTGGAGCTGCTGTCGCTGATGCTGATAGTCGCGAGCCACGATCTTGCGACGCGCTTTGTCGACGTTCTTGGCAAAGTAAAAACTGGAGTCGTTCTTGAGGCCACCGCAGAAGGCACGCAGTTCACGGCTGTCCATGGCGCCAGACTCATCCGCGTCGAACTGCGTGAAAGCATATTCCAGTAGTTCCTGCTTGGACCAGGATGCCAGCGACGCCACGCAGAGAACAAAGTCGTCAAATTTGAGCAATCGAGGACGACGCGGGAGCCCAACGGTGGCGAAGAGACCGAGCGTGAGCTGTCGTGGCTGCTCGTGCAGCAGCGCAAAGAACTCGTCCGTAGTGATTGCGCCCGACCGGAGGAGGTCTTCTCGCCGGAACGCGCGCATGAGCTGCGCCACGTGCCATTTACGCAGCGATAGTGAGCGACAGAGCAGTTCTGCGCGCTTGGTCTCCAGTAGTAGACCGTAATGGCCGCTGGCGAGCCCACCAGTCTCGTCCATGGTGGGCTCAGCAGCGGTCTCCGAGGCGGGGGCGACAGACCTTGCACTTTGTCCAGCAAAGGACTGCTGTTTCACCTGTATCTTACGCAGTGACGCTTGTGAACGCTTGACGACCATGCGCTCCACGTCACTGTCAGCGCCGCCACCAGATTTGCTACTAGTATCATTCTCATCTTCACTGGTGGCGGGTTTCTCCTTGGGTATCTTGGGTGTCTTCGACTTCTTGGTGCGGCTCTTGGACTTGGGTGTCGTGCCTTTCGGAACTTCCCTCTCCTTGGGCGTCGCTTTTGCGCTCTTGGGCGTTGGAGTCTTCTTGCCTTTGCTCTTGGGCTTGGGCACGGGAGGCAGTGCCGTAGTGATGGCTGTCGGTCGACGGCTTGGTGCTCTATAATCCCTGGCCTCAACATCCTCGACGTCATCGGGGCTGGCCATAGCTCAAGCACTATCAGTTTGTGGCCCCAAGACGAGCAGCAAATGCAAGTTCCTCACACAGAAGCCGACGACGAGCGTCCGCCCTCGCCTGCCAACGGTAGAACACCTTCAACTGGCAGGCAGCAAAAATACCACGCACACTATTTACAGCTTCTGTTAAGCATTCAGGCCTCGAAGACTTCGCTCTCGGAGCCACAATCACGTCGTTAGCTCAACACACCCTACGCTTGGTTATCTCCACGGATTGTTCTCACTCATGGGGAAAGGTGCTAGTTCTCGGACTTTAAACCCCACGAAGATCACCGTGGGAACTGGGAAGAGCACGGATACTGCGGCCAACAGCGATGTGAAAACACCATCGCCGTCTGAAGTTGGCACAGATGCCCCGGCGCAAGAACGAAAGCCGCGAACAATCTATGGAAATCTGCTCGAGACCCCAGAGGCTGAAGCGGTGTGTTTGCGGCTGGGGATGACTCGCGGTGACCTTCTCCACCTCCGGCGGCATTTTGACGACGAGGACGGGACACACAGTGATACTGTGACGCTGCGCAGCTTCTTCCACCTGGTTTCCGACGGCTGTCGAACCGAAAAATGCCACGCGTTTACGATGGAATTGCTTCGACTGGCAGATCTTGATGCGACAGTCAAGCGGATCACCTTCGACCAGTATGTACGCATGATCTGTACCTTCGCGACCTTCCCGGAACCTCAGCTCTGGCACTTCTTCTACCGGGTCTACTCGTCTGGTGGGCTGGAGATGGAGGTGAAGGAGGCCCAGCGACTCGGCGACAACCTCAAGGCCGCTGGCTCCTCCTACGCGCGCAACATCCAGGTGGCCACGCAGCGCCTGGCAGCCAGCACCATTCCGCCGATGGAAGGCGACCCGGTGTCGCTACGCTTCGCTGAGTTCCTGCAACTTGTGCGGCGCCACCCCGTGGCTTTTCACCCGGTCGTCCAGCTGCAGATCAACGTGCGACGCTCGACGCTTGGTGAGCGCTACTGGGAGCGCAAAACGTGCGAGCAGGCCTTAATTCCGGGGCTTCTGAAGCATCTGCGGCTGCATCGTGGCTCTCTACCACGTCGGAGCGTCAAGCAGTGGGTACTAGACACACTGTTCAGTAGGAAGACTACCACAGCGAGAGCACGGACGTTGGCCAAGCAGCTGTACAAGCAGGAGTTTGTCAGGCTTGAGCAGTGATGAAACTCGTTGGCTTCGTCACTCGTCAACCACTTCGTCAGTGCCCAATAGACGGCGCTGCGCCAATTCGCGCGCGTACAGTTCGCCGGCGCGCTTGCGGATGTGGAAGAGTTCACCGGAGAAGACACTGACGGCTCGCTCGCGAACTGTAAGCTCAGGCACAGCGCCTAGGTTGCGACGCATGTGCGCCAGCAGCTCGAGTGTCTTGAGTTTGTTGGCCGTGATACGTGACCAACGTGCCTCACCCAGCGTGGTGGCACGCACGTTCTTCTGCATATTGACAATAGGGAAGAAGGCGACAGGGAAGTTGCGCGCGAATTTCATGAACTCGCCGAGATCCACGAGTCCGTCGTCGGGCATGACGGCGCCACGGCCCTCCTTACCTTCCAGCATTTTGATGGCCATGTCCACGTTACGCGGGAAACAGAATTGCTTGCTCTGCAGCTCGCGACTCATCTTGGAGAACTCCCGCTCGTCTAGGGCGCCGGATTTGTCGTCGTCGTACAGATCGAAGACGTACTGGAAGAGCTCTGGCTTGGTGAGTGTGGCGAAACTTACGACGCACAGTAAGAACTCGTCGAAGGATAGGAACTTCTGCGTCACCGGCACGTCCGCGAACGTGAAGATACCCAGCGTCAGTGGCCGTCTCTCCTCGTTGATGATGAAGAAGAACTCGGCCTGCGTGATCTCACCTCTAAGCAGATCAAGTTGCCAGAGCAGAAGCAAGGCCGGAGCTATTTGGTGAGCTATGCGATGCGATTCAACAGAGAAGGGTGGCGGAGAGATTAGCGTATACAAGATGGATCCACGTACGAGTTGTACATGTCGTTGGCGTCGTACTTGCGCTTCATCTTGCGGATATCGGCCATCGTGAGCCCCAGACCCGAGCAAAGTTCCTCACAGCGTCGTGTCTGTATAAATACACCGTAGTCGCCGTTGGCTTCTTCGTTCGGGTCGTCCATGAGTCCTAGTCGGATTCCTCCTGCGGGTGCCGTGGATGGCCGTGCTGTTGCAGCTGGAGTCGGAGTCGGAGCTGCTGTGGACTCCTGATCCGCACTGCTGCCTATCTTGGGTGCGTCTGCCTCTCCGCTCGCCTTGGTGCTCGTTCGCTTCGCACCGGCACTTGCCGGCTTCTTCTTCTTGGCTTTCTTCTGCACAGTGCCAATCTGTTTTGCCTTATCACCCCCGTCATTGTCTCCGCCAGTTGCTGTTGCTGTGGCATTCGCTTCTGCAACGGTTGCAGTCGGCGCCACCTTGTTGCCGTGGGGCTGGAACTGCGCGCTGTTGTCGCCCTTCGTGGGCTTGGGCGTGAGGTTATCGCGTTGCACTGCATCCGTGAATTGGTTTGAGATCTCAGGAAGCCTTCGGGGCGCCGCTCGCTTCCCGCGGAGCCCCAACGGCGCCATACTGTCGTCGGGTTTCTTGCGCTGTTCTCTGCTTTGTTCAATGCCGAACGAAGTCGGAAAACGCGTGCTGCGCCTTGAAGACTCCCGACGGCGGGCAGACCTGAGGACCGCTTCGGTCAGAACCGCGGGATGCAGTCGGCTGTTGGGCAAGTAGCAGTAGGTGCAGCCCAGGCTGCTAACTGGGCTGCGCATGCGATTGCCATCACGAGAATAGCAGCCATTTGGTCCGGTGACACATGGCTACAGTTTTTGACAGTCAATCGAGCGCTTTCTGTCGTTCCACAAACGGGTCCTTGCCGTCCATAACCATACCCAGGCCTCTGAAATTGTGGGAAGAGCTGGGTTTCCCATATCAAGCCTTGATATGGGATCTCCTCATTGTAGAGGGCTGTCCATAACCCAAACGTGGAGCCGCGAGCACGAAGGAAGGAGACAAGATGCGCCGTCGACCGGGCCACGCGGACCAGCACGCGGAAGGTGCGGGCCTCCGACGACGCACTCGGCGCACGTGCAGGAGGCTAGCTACACAGCGGTCTCTAGCACTGCCGCAAGAAGTGTAGCATTCACCCTAACGCTGACGTTATCTTGTGTTTGAAAGATGACGCGGCCATGCAGCGCGCGGCAGGCGCCAGCAACGGCGAGACGGGCGACCTGGGCGTGGCGCTGGTAAAGGCTGCCGCTGGTCACGCGCTCAAGTCGCCCAAGGTGCGCGTGGGTATGGTGCTCTGGGCTGTGGGACTCTTCTTCATGCTGCTGGCACCTGGCTTCCGTCAAGTGACGCCCGAGATGAAGGCGCAGTACGAGACCATGGTGGTGGACGCCGCCAACATGCCCGAGTACCACGAAGCCTACGCGCAGTTTCGTGAGGCTCAAGCATACGCAGATGAAGCCAAGGTCTGGTTCTGGCGTGTGCGCGAGCCGTACCGCACGCTAGTTCACGAGCGTCAGCCAGTTGCCGACAAGTGGGCGGCGGAAGTGGCGCGTACGGAGCGCGAGCGCGAGAACCGCATGACGCGAGCGCGTGCCTTCGTGGGTATCTGGTCGGAGTATGCGCTGGCGGACGTGCGTGGGCGCTTCTGGGGCGCCTTTGAGAAGGGCAAGCTCTTTGCACAGCAGCAGACGTTCTACCACATGCTCATGCGCGTGCTGTCGGCGCGAGACGAGGACGTGCTCAGTACGGTGCTCAACTGGGTCTTTGTGGCGGTGGCCAACTTCACCACGGGTTTGTTGGGCGCGCTCTTCTACTTCTTCTTTTCGCTCGTGCACATGGTGTTCTCCTACTCGCCAGACCCGCTGAGCGCCACGGCCTTTGTGGTGCTGGGCTTCATTGGTGCTACTAGTGTCGTGGCTTCGTATTTATTCGCCATCTACGGCATGGTGGCTAGTGGCGTCTACGTGGTCGGTAAGGTTGTGGTGCGTGATGCTATCGAGCAGGAACGACGCCAGCAGCGACTGCGCGGTGCCCAGCAGCAACGTCCGCAGTGGTAAAGGGCGGAGGAGCGGGCTACGAACCACTGGAAAGCACCGGCGTAGAGCACCAAGATGACAAGGAGACAAGGGGCGGATGGAAACGTTGGAGGCGTAGTGCAAGGAGTAGTCAGTCGATTTGGTTGCTGCATTAACAAGGGAATGGAAGAGATGGGTGAACATGCATTTGACCTCGTAACAAAGCTGTGCAAGCCGCTTGAACCAAGGAGAGTGGGTGACTTTAGCCGCCAGCTTATAGCTTGCAGGTGCCATAGCCCGGGTTGTTGTTGTGCTTGGGCACGTCCAGCAGAGGTCCCAGCAGGTGCCAACCACCGTCCACATGCATGGTGTCACCTGTAACGTAGGCTCCGGCGGGGGAGAGGTAGTACAGCACACTGGCGGAGACCTCTTCGACGCTGCCAACACGCTTGGCTGGAGTAGCACGCTCCGCTGCGATGTGGAACTGTTCGGCGCCGCCTTCGTAGTTGTCCACGCCACTCGACAGGATAATGCCCTGTGAAGCACCAATGAAACATGGGCACGAAGAGATGTCAATATCTCACGTTAGACCATGGCATGGAGTTTGAAAGACAGCATGACCCATGTTCGTACAGGGGCGACGCAGTTGAGTGTGATGCCGGAGGAAGCCCATTCAACGGAGAGCGACTTGCTCAGGTTCTCGATACCAGCGCGGGCGGCGCCGCTGTGCGCCATGAGCGGGTAGCCCTTGTCGATCACCAGAATGATGTTCACGATGCGACCGCCGTGCTCCTTCATGTAGGCGTGGTACGCCTTCTTGGTCACCAGGAAGGTTCCCGTCCTACAAGCATAGAGCGCAACAGAGGCACTAGGCGTCAGTCGAGACACGCCAATGAGCGTACTCTTGGGGGGAAAAGGACGTACAGGTTCGTGCGCATGATGGCTTCCCAGCCCTTGAGGTTCACTTTCTCGATCGGCGCACGGAATTGTCCCCCGGCTGGATATTACAGTGTAAGCGGGCGAGAAGAAGACATGACGAGTAAGCATGAAAAGTAACGGGAAACAGCGCAAAGATGACTAGGATCCGGGTGAGCTGGGGAATACAGACGCTGGCGGTCGTACCGTTGTTGATGAGGAAGTCGATGCGCTTGAACTTGGCCAGCGTCTCATCCACCAGATTCGAGACCTGCTCAAGACGAGAGCAGAGCAAAGCAGCAAGCAATGCACAACCTTTCCGTGTAAGTACTGCGCGTGGCGCAGGGATAGAGAGCAAAGCGCAAGCATGCTTACCTGGTCCTCCTTGCGGATGTCACACACGACGGGGTGAACCACGTCCTTCAAGTCGCGGCCAGCAGCGTTGAGCTGGCTGCGGATCGTCTCCGCCGCTGCCTGCAGACGCTCCGCATTTCTGCGCCCCAAGAACGCAAACCATTCAAACGACGCATCGACGTTGGTACAGCACGCATTCACTTTGTTCACCACCGGTCAATATAGCGCGTATGCATGCCACTTGAACGGTGATCCGCCTCTTACCTCGCAGCGATGACGACGTTGCAGCCCAGCGACGCCAGCTCGTGCGCAATGCAGCGGCCGATGCCCGTGCCACCGCCAGTCACAATGGCCTAGCAAGCGTCCATTCACAGTTGCAAGTGAGCATTTGGGTCCCTCCAGCTGCCAGTTTCTCTGGAGCACTCACGCACTCACGCACGAACGCACCACTTTGCCCTGGAAGAGGTCCGAGCGGTACATGCTGGGCGCCGACGCGTCGCGGATCATGGCCCGGACAGGGGTAGAAGTAGGGAGCGAGGCGCGGGGCGGCTGCTGGCCGAGCTTGCTGCTTGTTGCTCTCGCGTGCTTTTGGCGTTTGGCGTTTGGCGTTTGGCGTTTTGTTTGACAAATCGCCAGCGTTTGGAGCTCATCCCTGTTTTACGTATCAAAGCGCAGCTTCAATCAGTTTGACTTGACTCCACTATGCGTTACCCAGATCAAGCGTAGTGCAATTCAGAAATGAATCGCTGCCATTGTCTCGCTCTGGGTACCAAAGTTTGGTACTTACGCAAGGAGACGTCGGAAGCGAAGGAGAGGCGGGCATCAGACGTTTGGGTGTGGTCCGAATGCCGACAGGTGCGATCCGCGACCCCGTGCTCCAACGCGATAACTGCCCCAAACTGTTGGAATACTCTGGTACTGCCGACGGCAGTGCAAACCCGTAGCCGGTCAATGAAAGTGCACGGAGCTCCCGATAGTGCGCGATATTCGCGGAGAAGAGTGGGCAGGGACACGAGGCGGAAAACTTCGAGGGTGGCGACGCGTAGTGCCATTTAGAGGCCGAACCCTCTCTCACCGAAATAATACTACGGAGCACAGTGCTGCTAGCCACCGTTCTCTGCTACGGCTAGTTGACAAGACCAAGTACGCCAACCAAACGGAGTAAGCCACGGTCAATCTCTGGATCCAGCTAGATGTCCCAGTGTGCTTGCAGTCCAGCTGAAGTGTGGCTGTAGTCGAACGGGGGCCATAGCTTGGAATCGGTAACTACGACGAGGTCTGCGATTGTATCCACTCAAAGCGAAAGGTGGGGTCCGCACCTGTCGAGTATAACAGAGTATAAGTCAGCACAGCAATTCGATAAACTGACAGTCTTCCCAGTGTGCTTACCAAAATGCACCAGTGTGAACTGCGGCAACGCGATCACCCACACGAACAATCGACCTTGCACCTGCTCCATATCCGTCTCGAGCACGAACGCCAGCTGTTGTATCGGCGAGAACCCAAACAGGCGCTTCAGGACCGTGTGAAGTCCCATCAAAGCCAGCGACTCAAGTACAGCGTAGAGAGCGAGGCCACTAACAGTTGACCACAGATTTCCAGAGCTCAGGGAGCGCGCATGCGGGTAGTAGTCGGCGCTGGGGAGGTGTGCGAGGGCGATCAGGTACACAGCGTAGAGTGCGGGAATGGCACACTCGATATACTCCACGAGCATGAGGTATTCCGAGTGGAACACTAACTTTCGCGTCTCATCCATCATCTTCGTGGCACTACTGGTGTCACTCCGCTTTCGTTGCGAAACGTGAGCTGGCCGGGTGTCCGTTTGGTTTGTAACGAAAGTTGCTGCCGGCCCATGGAGAGTTCCACAGGTTGAACTCTGTTTGTTCGATGTCGCGATATTGGGACTCACGCTTCGGCTTGTGCGTTTTCTGAGCACAGTCGAGAGAATCGATGGTGCACGACCTGCTTTCTTGCACCCGTTCGCCCGGATCTCGCTTGTGGTGTAGTAAATCTCCATCAATGAGAAGGCTGCTTGAGCTGCATCTAATGCAATGACCACCGCGGATGTCCAACCGGAGATTGCCAACTGCATGCAAATGGAGACGTACAGCGCATTGAAGAGCTCAGCGGTGAAAACAACGACGACCGGGATCGTGTCTTGGTTGTATGACGACATCCATGCCACCAGATTCTTCATGCCAACTTTGATGACGGAAAGCAGGAGAATAAGAGCCGTTTGTTGAGCGGGAGTGCAATATGCGAACACAGAGCTGAAGGCGGTGTAGACGAAGGCCATGATCGATTGCACAAGGATGAGTAGAACCGCTCCTTTGACCACTCCACGAAAGCGTGAGAGGTCTTGGTGTCTGGTCGCCACCCGGAAGAGAGGCAAGAAGAAAATCTGGAAGGGAACCGTAGTGAGGATAAGGCCGTACGGCAGTGGGAACACGAGCAACACCGCACACGTCAGATTGACCAGCGTGGAACCGACAGCCGTCCCAATCCCAATCCCAATCCCAACAACTGTTCGCCAGTTGAGCGAGAGCCCAGTGGCCATGCCGCGGATCTGGAAGACTGAGCCTGCCGCTGCAGTCATGATAATGACAAAAAGGCGCAGCCACACTGCATAGTTTGCTCGCCAGCCGTCGGCAGGGTCGCCCAGAGGCAGGCATTCGACCGCAATCAGCGTCAGTAACGATGGGAGCGGCGTCAGTATGCACACCGCCAGCGCTCGCGCGAGGGATGTCTGTCGGCAGTAGTTGTGCAGCGCTTCCATCCGTGCTGTCGAGTATTTCCCCCGGTTGTTGATCTGAACAGCTTCCCACATGCCAATCACTTTGCTGATCAGAGTGGGTGCTTGAGAGAGTGCTGGAGATACCTGGTGTGCATCACTCCTGCTGGGACCTTGAGGGAGAATCGTAGCTGATGGCATGATCCTGGCACGAGTCAGTGCGACACGGCACTAAGCGGTGCGGCTAAGTGTGCTGGAGCCTTTTATTTCGCGCTTGCTGCTCTTGATATCCTTGCGTCTGGAATGGGTGCGTGGACTGGTTTCTCAGCTCATTTACCACCGCCAGATTATTTTGGGAGGGCGAGATGCAAGCTCAATAAGGACAAAAATACAACTTGTGCACGCCCAACACATTTTCCATCCTGCTGTTGTTCGTGATTAAGGCGCCTGGATATACTCCGAAGTTGCCATGAGGTACCAAAGTGCCCTCCTGGTCCTAGAAGACATGCCGTTTTCTGTTTCGGGTCGACGTGTATGAGCAAGCTCACACGCAACAAACTACCGCGAAGTAGGCGTCTCCAGGCACCCGGACTCCAGGAACCCGAGTGAGCAGCTCTTCGTTCTTCAGGTAGATGTTGCGCGCGGCGTTCACGTCCTGGTTAAGCATCAGGCTGCAGTGCGAGCACGAGAAGATCTCCTCGCTGGTGATGCTGTGGTTGGTTCTCCTGCAGCACGAGGATGTCTTCATCGTGTAGTGTTCTTCCCACTGGAACTACGACTTGTGCTTGATCCGCCTAGAGCGAGCGGAAGACTCGTGGTCTTGAGTGGCATGGATCCCTCCCTCCCCTACTCGTTGGTCGACCAACCACTGTGGGTAGTGGAACGTGAATATAAAAGGTGATGGCATCTCGTGGGAATTCAGAACAACCAGGCGGTCAGGCCCAGTGCTTTGGTGTCATGGCACAAAGTAGAGCTTTAGGGTTTAATCTGCCACCAGTGACAGCGAGAATCCCCACCTTAGCACTATGATGTGCACGCGCGACCCACTTGGTGGTGTTCAACACGAAGTTCGCTGTATTTCTCTGTCTTCCGACACGACTACGACTCAGACTGTAAGCCGCACGACACTGCCCCCACAGCTTGAGGTATGTTGCTGCTTCCTCTCGTGGTCTCGGGCATAATATAAGCCTCCCCTTGACTCTGTCTCTCGCTCTACGGTTATTGTTTTGTTAGATTATAGACTTCGCTGGTGCTGACTTTCCACCACCCACGCAGTCTTCGTCCGGGTCTTCGCCATCGTCATTGGCCAGCCATCTGACGCCTCCTCGTTCGCTACCTGCTTCGTCCGCTGTATCTGTGGACCTCACCTCCTCGCCAGCCTTGGCATTCTGGTCGCGGCTCACGCTCGAGACTTCGTCCGCACCAGATCTCCAGATGGTTTTGGTGGCCACCTCGAGCTACGTGGTGGCCTCGCAGGTTGTTCTTCCTCCAGCAGCGTCGCCTTCGTCGGGCGTTCCCACACAAACAGGGTTCTGCCGTCTTTTCGAGCCTTTCGGCTCCGCAAGGCAGGGCGAGGTCATTGCCATGGGCAGCAACGTGACCCAAGTGATAGCTCATGCTCTGGTGCACTCCTCTCCCCGTTGATCTGGACGGCTTCACAGATACTGCTCAAGCTGTCGGTCAGAGTTGGCACTTAGCAGGGTGGCTGGGTTGCCTGTTGAGCATCATTTGCATGAGGGTATTCGGCAAGATCGTGGCCGACGGCATGAGGGTGGCGAAGTGATAGCTCCATCCGTGCTCCGCAGGAATAGAGAGTGTAGACCTTGCTCGCGGTTTGATGGGAGAATTTAAGGGTCGAAGGTCCAAAACGCCTAAGACTTCTGACTGGCTGGAGCTAGATGTCGCTTGGCATGTCGATGAGTCCTTTGCCACGCCAATCACGAGAGACAACGGAGCTTGCTCGCAAAATCGTTGCTGGCGCGGCAGGGATAACGATAGCCGCGCGATTTTGTGGGATTGGAGAACCGATTTGAAGTGAAATGGCAACAAGCCAACAGCTCCTGGCAAACGGATGAAGCTCCACCAAGATCACCAAGGCCTCCTCGCCGTCCTCCTATGCTCGCTCGGATAATGAGCGTGTCTGTGCTTCCTCCAACCCACCACAGATAAGCATCGTTGGAACATGGTCGATCAGATGCGGGACTTGCTTTTGTCTCAAGCTACGCGAGTCCATTCACCTCAGAATGTCGACGTTGGCAAGCTGCTATTTTAGTCCAGTTGGCACGGCTCCAAGAAGAAGCAGACGAAGGTCGATCAGTGAGTTGGAAACAAGTCCGGCAACTGGCGAGACCACCACTGTGGTCGTAGTTCAGCCGCAGCCATGCCGTCGGTAGCCGTCCTGCCGGGGGAGGCTTCTGGTCGTTATGGAGGCCAGCCGTCTCAAGGCCGTCTCAAGCCAGCGGGCATCTTCAACAGCATCATCGGCATCTGGAAAGCAACCCACATTAGCAGCAAAGGGAAGTACTCGACTTCGCGGGTGGGGGCGCTGCACGACTACTGCCAGCAGACCTCGTTTGCCCGAGCACTAGCGGTGTGCGTATTCACGCCAGTTCCTGCACTACTGCTGCTGATTATGATCGAGATGATGCCACTCCGAGATCCTAGTGACGGATGGCAGGCAAACTACATAGTATGGCTCCGTCTTTTTCTCATCACGGCATCTGCTGGAATGGGGTCTGTCTGCCAGATCCAGACCATGGTGCCTGCGCTCTCTCTCACCTGGAAAACAGTCACTGCGATTGGTGCGATGGTCGGCATCGGATGCACGCTGGTGACAATGACGACATCAGCCTTGTCAGTGTTTCCGCTACCCTTTACGCTCATCCTTGAAGGGATCCCATTTCAGCCTTGTTTCGTGGCGGCTTTACGTTTGGCCATGAAGGGCCAAGACGTCTCCCTGTTTGATGGAGCTCTCAGGCTGCCAGTATATATCATCCTGTTACAACCAACATTCGCAGTCATCTATACGGTGTTTGGAGCCGTGTTCGAGTTATGCACTCCATCTCAGCAGACAATTCTCATCCTGGGGCTTTCATTGCTCAAGTTACTGATAAAGAACCTCCTAGCCTGGGTGGTGTCAAGCAACCAAGACCTCATCCCGGTTATCGTTATCTTCACCGCCGAGATGTTCAACGCACTATACGTGTCCATCTGCATGCAGCTGGCGGTCTCCGGCTGGACGTCCGTGCTGGTGATCGCATTAGACGCGATCCAAGCGGCCTTCTCCTTGATGGAAATCTATAAGAACACGAAGGAAATCCAGGCCACACAGCAGCAAGATCCGGCACACTCAGAACGGCTATTGTCTCTCGCACTTCGAATGCGCTCCAATCAAGCCGTTAGCCCATACCCTGCTCAAGCTAGTAAGCTTCCAACGGTGGTGAGATCGTTCCATCAAGCTCCAGCAATAAGCAGCGACAGTTCGACATCCATACCACCAGCGCGGACTTCACGACCGACCCTCTTTGGCGTCGCATGCAACAGAGCTAAGGTGACTGAGGAGACTCGCAAACTCATGTTCCACTCGGAGTACCTCGTGCTGGTCGAGTATGTCGAGTGTGCCATCCCAACCCTCTACGCCGTGTACCTGTTTGCCCTTGCGCACCTCCCTAACGCGAAGTACTACCCACACGCGCGCTCACTGAACGCGGATAATATTCTGTCGACAGTTGATAACCTCCTGCTCTACGCTTCACTCGAGACGTTGGCGCTGGTGGGTCTACACGTGCTTCTGAAGCACAGATATGGGTTCTCGCCACTTCATCAACTCGCATTCGTACTCGAGACTGAAGTGGCGCACATCCAGGGTCGGTTGTTCGTGTGGATTGTCGGTTTGCCACAGTTTACACTGGAACATTTTGATAAGTGGTTGGAGGATTCCGTTGCGCTTCCTCGTCTGTGCTGCTTACGCGTTTGTTGTGTCTTTCACTGTCTTGCGGCTGGACTCCAGGCACAGATTTCAGCTTCACTTTTGAGTGGATCAGACCCAAGTCTGTGCCTTAGTTGCCAAGAATGGAGCTTTTGGCAGCATGCAGCCAAGTCAGTCATGCTTCTTGCGAGAAGGAAAGCAGAATGCAAGCTAGGCAAATCTAATCACTCATCGCAATCAACCTTGGAGGAAAGCATTGTGGTACGAGCGTCGGGGTTGACCGATGTTGTGGATTGTACAAGTTCGGGACTCCAGGATCCGGTGCAAGCAAGGTGTCACGAATTCTGCACCCTGGATCGTTGAGATGTTCCCTCTCACGTACAGGAGACAATATGCCAATCAGGGAGTCGCGATTACCGAGATGTCAGCAAAGATCGCAAGTCTATCTTTCTTTCCATCACGACTGGCGTACCTGCACCTAGATTGTCCTCAATGCAAGATTGGGTAAGCCACCAAAGAAACCAAGCGAGTTCACAGGGCATCATGCTGTCTCCGTGTTACATTTACGGTGGTTACAGAGCAAAGAGCTTGCCACTTGCTCAACTGCACGTGCAGCGTGACGAGAGTGATTTTGGGAAGCTGGTACCATGGGTGTGCAAGCGGCCAGCGGGTGCTGATGCACTTCCTGGCCACTCGATTCTTTACGTGGATCCAACTCCCCATTCTCGACAAGTCAGCAAGGATGTGTCTATCTCACGGCATCATAGCGGTCTGGGCACTTCTTGGAGAAGACGATCTGCACCAGCTGGATGGTGCGCGCGCGGAAGCCGGCAGCGCAGTAGAGGAGGTAGTACTCCCACATGCGCTTGAACACGTCGGAGCGCTGGATCTCACCGTTCTTGACGTGCTGCTGGTAGCGCTCGTGCCAGCACATGAGCGTCTTGTCATAGTCCGTGCTCAGGTTGTGCACGTCCTCCACGATCATCTTGCGCTCCGCAAAGAGCAGCATTTGCGAGACAGACGGCAGGAAACCGTTCGGGAAGATGTACTTGAGAATCCAGAGCTGGATCGGCACCTCGATGGAGCGGTTCGCGGCAATACCGTGCACCAGAGCCAGACCGCCGTCCTTGACACA
>JAADYK010000461.1:0-19715 GCA_023338225.1 Halophytophthora batemanensis
ACCAACTGGCGCACCAACCAAGCGCTGTACTACTCACCGGAGTTGCTCGCCGCCAGTGATGCACGCAGCATCTGCTTCCCGCCCAACGGTAGTAAGGCGCGCAGTCCGCGCTTTTGCCAGGAATTCTGGACCAATTTCCAGTGCTCTTGTGGTCCTGGAGATGCCGCGTGTCAAGACGTCGGACTGCTGTACGTGCACTCAATGCAGAGACTACGCGAAGTTCAAGCACGCTTCCCGAGCACCAAGATTGACCTGACGTTCTTGGAGAGCCAAGAGGACCTCAAAGTCTCTCGAGGAGGTATTGGTGCACTCGGGATCCGGCGGTCCGATGTGACTGCAGTTATCCGTGCTCGGAAATGCAATGTAGGCTCCACGCCCACCTGCGAGACTGTGTACGTGGATGATTATCGATACGAGACCGGCATTCTGATCACCGACGTGGTTCAGTGGTACAAGGTGGTGGCAGCGCTTCGCACAGTCGGCCAAAGCTACTTTTTGCTACGAGCCTTTGGGCTGATGCTTAGCTGCTATTATGCGTACGGTGCGCCTGCGGAACAAGAATATGTGGCGCTGTGGAAACGAATTCGCAAGGCTCGGCACCTATTCATGAAGGTACCCACCCAGTGCGTTGTATTCGGCAGCCCGTTTCCAGTGTTATGCTACGTACTTGCGCATTTAATTGACGCACCATTGGCATACGAGATCCTGGAGGGTCAATTCATCTCGCAAGGTGGGATACTCAACTTGAAGCTTGAGGAGTTCGTCTCGTATGCCGTCATCCAAATGCGCAATGTATGGGTCTACAGCTTGGTGTGGCACATTGCAGTGAAGGCCATGACGTCGCAGCGGTGGACCAGCTGCAAACACTTGAGTGAAGGGATCCTCGGCGTCCCAGAGTTCATGCTCAGCATGTTCTCGAGCGCCACCTTATTCGCGCAGTTCCGGTCCACGTCCTTCCGCTCATCAAAGATCTTGTCCGTGACCGAGCTCCCCAGCAACACGGCGCTCTCCTGGGCAACCATGAAGTACCAAAACAACTTCGCGCACCGTGGGAGAGGCAGTGTGCTGCTCGGCGGTGTCATCATCGACCTCAAATTTCTTGTTTGCATGGTTGGCTTCATTCTCGTCATTGGTGTGGTACGGGTGACATTGATGGAGCTATGGCCTCGCAAGCAAAAGCGTCGCAACTACTCCCACCTGTTTTTCCTCGCGCCTACGCCCGTTCCTTACTCTGCTGGTGTACTTTGGTCCACCGTGAGCATGTGTGTCTACTGGACAAGCGACTTCTTCTGCATTCGCGAGCAACAGCGCTCTTACCCGATGCTGGATTGCTCGAAAGAAAGAGGAAGGAGATTCGTAGCAATCACCCCAGAGACAAAACAAGATTCAGCCTCCAAGAGTATCCTGACAGAAGATCTTCGCACCCGCTTACAGGAACGCAATCGGATGTTCAGCGTACCCTCCGTTCGGATGGGAATGAACACCTTCCGGTTCATCCAGCACCAGATGAAGTGCCTTCATGGACGTGCAGACGACGTCGAGGCGAATGTGGCGTTCATGAACCTTGTCCTCATGAGCGACCCGCTTGTATACTTTCGCACCAAACTCAGCGGTGGCGGCCACACCACGAAGTTGGCCTATTACCAATCTCTTCTGCGGCCTAACCAGGTCGTGCTACTCCCTGAGGCTGTGGTCGGCGAGCACAATGAGTATACTGGCGGTCTCAAGCTCTTACGACGTGTCAACGCTTCCGAGCTAACGTGGGCCGATCTTATGCAATGCGGATAATGATGACCTCTCCGGCCTGTAGTGGCTTGATGAGGGTACCCAGTGTGGAACTCTCGAGCAATACAGCATAGGCTTGGAAGCGAGGGCTATTGCATCCAGGACAAGCTGCACAACGTGATGAAAAGAGTACACTCCTCTTCCTCCTGAAAAGAGTTCACGACCACCTACTGCCGACACACGGCTGTCATTGGCCGTCGCTCGAGGTCTACGACCACTCCTTCTGCGCCCGGGTCTGGCTTCCGGTACATGGACCGAGACTCGCGCATGACTTGGCCTTCATTGATGGCCAAAATGTCCTGCTCCTCAGCCCCACAGTAGACAATGCTCCGTTTCTCGGCGTCCACTTGCGCTTGGCTTGCAGAGAAGAGAATGGGCTGGCCAAACTGCTCTATCACGCGGTGCACTTTGGAGAAACCAGCATGCGCATCAACTGGCGGTGGTGCCCTGCGAAGTGTCCCCGAGAATATGTGAAGATCATCAAGATACACGTCCAAGTCCTTGACGCCGCGCTCTGGGGTCTTGCTGTAGTTCCAGAACTTGATCATGGACAGTACTACTGGCGTGTCGAAGCCCACATAGATGATATTGGCACGCGAACTCCCGAGTGAACTCGCTAGCGGTGCCAGCCATGCGTCGTGCGCTTCCCACGTGTTTTTATCGCGGCCATTCACCAAATTCGCAGGCACACGCGAGTCGTTCTGTTTGCTCCCACCAGCGTTCACCAACTCGGCAACCGAGTATGGCACGGCGGTCATTACTGTGGGGGCCTCTGTGATCCTTGCGCCGCAAAAATCGTAGAGCTCGAAGCCGTTAAGCCCGAGGTAGAACGGGTCCCCCCACGTCGTCCAGCACACGATCTTGAGCAGAAAGCCCTGCGGATAGAGCGGTGCTTCGTAGTCCTGTCGAACAAGCGGGGTCTTGTACGCGAGCGCTTGGAACGGATAGTGTATACGCGTCAAGTAATCGTTGCATCCACCCCGAAGTTCGGCGGCACTTGGGAACGGCAGAAGTTGTCCAAAGTCGAAGTGAGCCACGCCAGGCGCCTTGCGCACCAAGAAGCCTGTTTCCGCTGGCGAGATGACAACGCCATCAAGGACCGCACGCAGTTGTTTGACACCACGACTTGAGTCATCTGTGGACTTATTGTAGTTCCACACACGCAAGCCATAGAGAAACTGTGCCTGTTTCAGATCGATGCGGATTTCTGGAACCCCTGCCGAGTGCAGCGGCACGAGCCACATATGCGTGTCGTCGCAAGTAGCACCCTCGCCGTCCAGCAACTACATGAGGCCAGCAAATGAGAGTTCGGTGTGACCATGAGTGGGCAACTAGACAGAGTATCCAAACGACAAGCAAAGCCTAGGCAATCTCACCTTGTCGAGCGTTCGAGGATCACCAGTGTATCCCAACTGCATGCACAGGAGTAAGACAAAACCACCAGTAAGAAGTTCATCCGAGCGATTTCAGCAGAGCATCAATCACCGCATATAGCGTACCGACGCTAAGTCTCGTGGAGTGGCATCGATATTGGAGGCGTCGAGTGGAAGCGGGGTACCCCGTGTACCTACCAGCACCTGGATCTGGGTCAACCCGATGTAATTGCGGTCACCCCACGTGCTGATCAATTGCAATGTGAGCCGCCGACCACGCAGGAGCTGACGCTCCTCTCCATTTTCTCCTTTGATATCCTCCCCCATGCTCTCCTTCTCCACGACACCTTCGGTCTCTTTAGTCATCACGGGGGAACGTTCCTGTGGCTCCTCCGCCACCCACGAGTCTATCGATGTGCGGACTCCAATGCCACTGGAAGAGCCTACCCGTGTCGCGGTCGTCAAAGGTCTGCCGTCTGTTCCGAGCCGAAGGTGCTGCTGATCGACATCGTGTCTCTCCTGGTTCTTGGGACTGCACCCAACTGTGCGACTTCCGTTGTCCGAGGTGCGAGGCCGCTGCAAAGCCATGGACCTGCGCACCGTTATTTCAATCGCATGCGCCTCTTCCTCCTCTCGCTGCTGCTCAAGAACGAGTGTGCGTACCACCGCGTCGTTCGCCTCGATGGCCTGTAAAATGGCTGTCTCCTGCGTGAACAAGATGACCTCGTTCGAGGAGTCCATGTCTGCTTCGCCCACCAACCCCGGCGCCTGTCGAATTTCCCCCTCGAAGATAACTGTTCCCGCGGTGCTATCACCTTCTGCTTCGCTGAATAGCCTTGATGAGGCATGCGTGGGCAGCGAATCGTACAATACAAGTCGCGCTCCGCGCACACCGCGGCACGTGTGCGTGCGAGACTTGTTGTAATTCCAGATGCGCACCATGGAGAGCGCGACTCGGCCGTCCAGCCGCAGCAATACATGGTGCAAAGCTCCGGGTGTAAAGGGCGCCAGCCACATGTGCAGATCGTCACACGTGAAGTTGGTGCCATCCACCAAATTCTTTGGCACACGTGGGTCGTCAGTATTCTCCTCCAATATGTTGATACTTTCGGGGGACGCTGTGATCTGCTGCTCGGGATCATGAAACGTAACGAGCTCTCCCCGGTGATCGAAAAGCTCCACGCCGTTCAGGCCAACATAGTGGGGGTCACCCCACGTACTCAAGATCTCAATACGGAGCCACCGACCACTCGGGAGGACGGGGATTTCTCCCAGCACATCCCTATCTCCGCTGATGTTTCGACTGGACGGAGTTTGAGCACTGGGAAAATCTGGGAGTAGGTGTGCAGCCTCGTATTCGGTTGAAATTTGCGATCCCGCCGAAGTACTGTGCATAGCACTAAAGCCGCTACCAGTTGTCGAAGTTCGTAGCTCAAAAAGCAGAGCCGAAGTCGTCGTATACTTCTGAACCACAGGCTCGGGTTGTTTGGCTTCCAAGCCAGTGTGAACTCCATGCGTAACTGACGTGGGCAGCGCGATCCGACTACGGCTAGTCTTGCTGAAATTCTCGAGACTGTCCCATGAGGAAAGTGAGGCGCAGTTTGAGGCTGGGAGTTTGTGTTGTGGGCGTCGTTTCTCTTCATTCTCGGTGCAAATTGCGTGACTCAAGCGGGGTTTGGCATCGTCAGTGTGCTGAGTGCTCACATTCACGGCCTCACTCCAAGCATCTGCCCCCGATCTGCTGACATTGGTTTTCCGGCGTCGACTCGTTTGACTTCCGCTAGGATAAGACGCTTTTTCGTCTGCTGCGCACATCTCAGAGCTGGAGTTGGGCTGGTCCGTCAGCGGCCAATGCGCTGTTGACGTAGAAGAGGACGAAGAACTGGAGCCGGCCAGCCACACAGGAGCACCTCCGAGTCCTTTCTTGAATGCAGAAGCTTGCGAATCTCTGTTTCGGTGGCTGTCGTAATCGGTCACACGGGCTGACAGCGATATCAAGTTTGTGCCTTCAGAGCTGCCTTCAGAGCTACGCCGATCGGTTCGGGAGGTCTTTCTACCTGAGGAGAGCAAGTCTATCCATGTGCAGGCATTGCCGTCCCTGTCACCGAACGTTTCCGGCAAGGAACCTGACCAGACACACTTGCCTTGCACTAGCACCTCGATATCCCGAGCACATGCAGTGCAAAACTTCTGGTCAATGGGGTCACGGCGTCAAACACACCAGGTAGAATCAGTATACCCCTGCTAGAACTGCGCAAGAGGCCGACCATTCAACGACAAACGTGAGAGCAGGTAGTACATACACTGTTGTAGTTCCAGATACACAACTTGCTGGGCTTGAAGGCCACTTCAAACGCGATTTGGAGCACGCCTACAACCGAACCATGCATTGGCAGACAGAACCGTCGGTCGTGAGTGCAAGGGGCAGACTAATGCGAACTAATTGCGCAAATCAGCAGCTACCACTTACCCGATTCGGTGAGGCGGCCAAGCCACATGTCCTTCTCTGCATTTGTGTGTGCGACGCCATTGAACAGCTTCTTGAGTCCTCGCACCATCTCATTTGTCTTCGAAAGAGGCTTCCCGTTTGTTTGTTCATACAACCGCAGAGAGTCAAGGTCCGCTTCCAGTTCCTTGCCGTCGCAGTCGTACGCGCAGATCTGTGTGAGCCCCACGGCTCGCGTATGTCCCCACGTAGAGAGCAGCTTCACGCCAATCTGGAAGACCTCCGAAGTATCTGACTCAAGTGGGAGTTTTAATCCTGGAACCACAGGTGATGGCTTCAAGATCGCCTGCTTCTCGTCAGTTCCCGAGTCGCTGTCGTTGTTCACTGGGTCTATAATCGAAGTACACTTGGCATCCGCGATGAATAACAGCTCGTCTACTTCTGAGACATAGTGATCTTCTATCTGCGCTGCTGGTGTGTCCTTCAGCGCAGACTGCGATATCGCTCGAGCCACGATGTCTTCGGTGTCAACAGTCTTCGCTTCACTCGTATCTCGGACACTTCGATCAACTTGAGAGCTGATTGCCACTTCATCTTCGTCCTCAACCTCCTGCTCCAGCGCCCGCAGTTTCGCGAGCCGAGCATGGCGTTTGGCCTCCATGAGGCGTTCGAGTTCCCGTTCCTCCTCTTCCATCTGCTCCATCATCTTAGCACGACGTGCCTCCGCTTTTCGTATCGCGTGCTGTTTCTTCTCACGCTCGACCGCAAACCGTACTTTCATTTCACGTGTGTATTCGTCCTCCCACCTCAGCTGTTCCTCCAGGAGATGCTTCAGCGGTGCGACCGACGGCTCTTCGAGTCTTAAACCCGAGTCGAGATCACGGTTTACGACCACTTTCTGTGCTTCAGCCTTTGCTACAGCCCTGTCTTCAATCGGTGGCGATGCTGGGCTAGAAGTCTGAGTCGATCCGAGCGTGGACGTGATCTGCTTCCAGATATCCGGATCCCCGATGGAGCTCCGAAGCTCCTTCACGTCACTCTCGAGTTGATCGCTGGACTGAAACTTCTGTAGTACACCCACGAGTGCGCGTTGCTTGGATCGTGACAGGTGCTGGATCATGCTTACGAGTTCTTTCGTCGTCGTGGAGAAGTCAGCTGGAGAGCCAGGATCGTCTAGTGTGGTAGGCGATATCACAGCACTCTTCCTCGCTACGTCCAAGTTACTCTGCCCTTCTCCCTCATCCAAATCCATTTCTTCGAGCACGAGATCTTTGGCTTGCGCAGCGGAAACAACACCTCGTTGTCGATCACGCAGTGTGTCCTCGTCCTCTTCAAAGTCCTCGAAAGACTCCTCCGAGTAGTTTTCTTCCTCGTCCTTGTCACTGTCAGTTGCTGAGCTGGTTTTTCCTCCCATTGGCAAGTCTCCTTCCTCTTCGTCTTGGAGTTCCTTTTCTTCCTCTTTCCCATTGCCTTGGCCGCAAGTAAGACGGAAGCGAGGAATACCGTCGTGATGTTCGACTGCCACGTTCATTGGCGCCTGTGGTCGACTCCACTTGGCTCGTCGGGTTCGCGGCTGTTCGCTCCTTTCCTTCACCCCGTTGTGACCTGGTGCAAAGTTAAGTGTGTTACCTGGCGCCGACCGACTGGATGCAGCGTGATGCTCCATCCGGGTGGGTAGCAGCGTCGCCGCTGACTTGGTCTTCCTCGTGGGCTCTGCTTGATGTCCAGACACCGCAGTTGTGCGCGCAGGCACGTTGAAAGCGGTGACAAAGGCTTCTTCCCGCTCCTGGAGTCGATCTTTGCGCTGCTGCGATTTGGAAGCCGCGGCCAGCCGCTTCTTAACGCGGTTGCGCTCCTCCAAGATCTTAATGTACTGCCGTTGCTTCGTCAGTACAGGATCTGCGGCCGTCTTGGCGTCTGCATTGGCACTCGTGCTGCCAGTAGCGCCGGGGGCTAGTCGTGTGGCGTGCTGCTTATCCCAGCGCTTGCGCTCAGCCATCTTGCCGTCGTGAACTCCTTGCTGAGCGCACGCAGACGATGGTGTAAGGCGACCGGATCCCTGACGACGACGCTTCGAGACCGCGCTGCCGCTCGAAACTCCGCTATTGCCAGTGACGGAGACGAGTGCCTGTATGCAGTTTGGTGCGAAAGGTGTCGGTATTGCCAGCGACTGATCACTGAACGTGGCTCGTACTGAGTGTAATATTTGAAGAACACGGTCAATAGCCACGCTAACCAACAGCCACCGTACGCCTCCTCAGCACCTAGAATCCCCATGGCCAGAAAACCTGGATGCGAACTTGCGACGCTGCGAGGCTGCGAGGTTCCGGTGCTTTCTTTGCGGCTAACCCAGGAAAGTGGCGATGGAGAGGTCCGCCAGCAGCTTCTCGTCGCGTCCGCACTTGAGCGTGTGGCGAACCGCCGAGAACCGCGGGTTGTTCTCCACGAACTCGAGGTAGTCTGGAGCACCTGGACGCACAACGTTGTCTGCTGCAAGCACAGACCCCGGGGCTAGCGTACCGCTTTCCATGATGAGCTTGGCGTCTGACAGGTACACGGACTTCTCGTGGTCGATGAAGTAGATCTGCAGTGGCCATAGAGGCGATACACACATGCAACAGGTTAGTGTGCGCATTATAATGAGGGTGCGCTGCGAAACAGAAAGCCATGCGGCACGTACGTCGACTTGCTTGCCCTCCAGCTCCTTGTAGTTGTCCGAGAATGCGCCGACATAAACGGTCACCTGGTCCGACAGACCGGCGATATCCACCATCTACAACACCCACACAGATACCAGTCTCCAACGTAAGACCATTCTTCACGGCAATAGTCGTAGTCAACCCTGCAGTCCAGCCTACCTCGCGCACGCGCGCCGCGAACACAGGCGAGTACTCGAAGGAGTAGTAGTGAGACGCCTTGCTCCCCGCCACCTCGCGCTGCTTGCTCGCAAACCGCACGGTACTGTAACCCGTGTACGCGCCCAGCTCCGCCATCACGGCGGGTTGCTTCTTGACGATCTCCTCCTCGATCACGGCGCCTTTCACAGGTCCGATGTTCATCATGTGGAAGTTTTTGACGAACTCATCGATGGTGTCGATGACAGACGCGGGGTTGCCACGCTCGGCGTACTCCTTGACGTATTCCAGGCACTTAGCGGAACTGCGGCCGTCGGAGGCAACGTAACACCAACAAGAGCACGAAGTGAGCCCCAACACACCTTGGCGACGGCTGCCACGTAGAAAGGCGCTATTGCATAATACCGTACTTCTCGTCCGTCATACGCTCCCGTTCTTCGCGTGACGGGGGTGGGCCCTTGCCCCACGGCTTCGGCGACGACGGCGGCGAGCTCATGATCCAAGCGCGAGACGCTCTGTTGCGTGTGTGTGTGTGTACTGGGCAGCAGATTTGGAAATGGGAACGAGGATGCGTGGGCCTGGAACCCATAGCCTGTCAATAATCTTGAGAGGAGAGTCATCAGGAATGTGTAGCGGGGGATTTGATTACTCCCCCATGCTTCCTTGCAGATGGCGGCTAACCAAGTTCTCCGCAGCACTCGAGTCTGCGAGTGATAAGTGAAGAGCTGCTCGTTCACTGGGACTCGCACACTCAGAGCTAGCAGCCCGAGTTTACCAGTTTTGCGCCGTCTACGTATGGGTGAGCGATGCAGGCATACCGCCTCCACAGCACAAACACACAAGCTGCTACACGCAACTCCGTAGATCAGCATATTTAAAACCCAAGCGAGTTGCTCGGCCCATTCATGTTGTCCATGTCAAATTACTACCATCTTCAGTCACTTTCCACTGAGCGTGCTTTTCACAGATATGGACTCCTGAGTTCCCCGACACCTCGTACTTGCCTGCTCTACTGATGAGAAAACGAGGTGAAGAGCAGCAGAGACGCGATGTGCTTGCGATCCATTTGCTTGGCTCTCCTGCTGCCGGGTGTGGGCGACAAGCTCGCGACAGGAAGTGTTTGCTTTGTGCGATCGATCATAGGCAGTCTGGTCTCCGATGCTTGAGTCTCGCTGCTCTCTCTCGGGGCGCCGGTGCTCTGCTCGGCACCACGGCCGGAGATCCTACCCCACAGGGTTCGGAACGACATGGACGATTTCATCGGGGCGTTTCAACGGGGATGCTTGAGTTCTTGTTGAGCTCCTAGCAGAATGGAGAATGAGTGAAAGTGGGCTTTGCAAGCAAGTCCTCTCGCCTGGTGGAACGTTGCTGCACAATCGAGTTTGGGTCCAGTTGCGCCGGCATGAGCCGGGAACAACGCAACACGCAAGAATGTATGCTTGTCATTCGGAATGCATGCGGTGACATTCAATGACTAGCTCCTTTGTGATCCAGAGGTGCGTGGCAGCGCCCAACCAAACCTGCCAATGCAACGCACTGCTTCCTCTCCTCCTCTCCTCCTCTCCTCCTGCTCTTCCTCCTTCCTCTGCTTCCTTGTCACGCCTACCAACAGCTTCGCGCTCCTACTGCTGTCGTCCATGTTCTTCTCCCGTTGTTGAGGTCTCTAGAGGAAGGACGAGGTGGCCTGCTGCACCTCTAGTAGGTTGTGCGTGACGACCTCGGGAGTGGTGCCAATGCAGCGCGCCAGTTCCTTCTGGGCCACGTAATCCAGCCGCAAGAAGCGGAAAAGCACCAGCGCGTCCAGGAAGCTCTTCTTCCACTTATGCTTGCTCCAGGCGTCAGGCCGGCCGCTGCGTCGCTGCGAATTCGTCTGCAGCGCACGGTAGTCACGTGGATTCAGCGCGCAGTTCTGCGGCAGCGTGTTGATCATCACGTTCTGCAACGTAAAGAGCCGGCGGAAGACACGTTCCCCCACAGGGATCAACGCACCAACACTTCCTTCCGAGCTGCCCAGTACGTTCACATAGTAACCTGGTGGTGGGGCTCCAGCACGCGTGCTGGCTGGTCCGCTGGTCACCACGCGCTTGCGGAACATACTGGAGACTTGCACGCCCAAGTGGAAGTCGCTGACACGCAATAGTCGCTGGCCGCCACGCGACTCAATGTCGTGCGGCGCGTACTGCATAACGTGCAGGTTCTCATCCATGTCGACGGCCAGCAGCGCTAACTTCTTCTCGAACACGTTGAACTCCGTGGCCGAGACGGCCAGCGGTTCGTAGTCCTTGGCCAGCAGCACCAGTTGTCGCTGTTTCTCCTTCCAGCGCAAGAAGTGGACGCTTTTATACACGTCGCCGTACATGACAAAGTCCTTGACGATGCTCAAACTCACAATGTACATCTGCGCATCGTAGAAGGCGCAGCCGATGAGCTGCTCCGACTTGAACTCATACACGATGAGCTTGGAGCCCACAGCCGCTAGCACGTACGGTCCAAGCTGCGAGACCATGGAGATGGCGCCCTGGCGGTGCTCTTTGATGAATACGAGCCGCAGCTTCGGCAGCTTCCCGCTCGTTGACCCGCCTTCCTCATTCACATACTGCGCGTAGTCAAGTTCATACAGCAGCAGCCGGCCGCGACCGCTCTCGTCTTCGCCGTGCGGACCCACACAGCCCGTGCCAATCACCAGATAAGGTCGCTTCTTCTTGTTCCACTCCGATGACGTGGACGCTACGTCCTCCTTCATGAGTGACGAGTCGTAAAGGTACATGAGTTTCACACTCAGCACCACCTCGTAGCGCTCGAAGTGCACGCGGAAGACGCCATGCCGACCCCAGTCTCCAAATTCGTTCGTCTGCACGAGACGCAGCTCGTAGACGTCTTCTTCCGTGTGCGCCATGTCTTCCACCTCCATATCTGGGAACATCTCGGCTGTGGGTGCCATCACGTTGCTGCCATTGGGTTGGCCATTGGGGTCCGTGCTCTCCGGCTCGGCCTCCTCCTCTTCCTCTTCATTCTCCGTGGCACGCTCGGCGTCGGCCGGCTTCATCCTTCGACTGCACACCACCGCGTACGTGGGGGCCTTCAGAGCTTCTGACACGCCACCAGGGCCGTGGTTGCCCAGATACAGCATGTGATGCAGCGTGGCTCCGAACTCAGCCTTCTGGAGGATGAACCCGCCACTGGCTGGTAGTATCGTCGTCGTCCGGCTGGACGGGAGTTCGCACACTCGCAGCGCGCCACGCGAATGGAAGTAAATGAACCCGTTGGGACAGTTCCAATGGTGGAAAGGCGTGAAGCTCAGCACTGGCACGCTCACCCGAGGCGCTGCTTTTCGCGTTCCATTTGAGTGGTTTGGAGGCGGGGACGAACCTGCCACGCACATGGGCACAAAGGACGGGTAGCCACGGTCGCCGAGAATCCACATTGGATGAGCACCGCGGAAGAAGGCACCGCTCATATTGTTCACGTTGTGGAACGTCGTCAGCATCGGGTAGCGAAAGCCGGCACGCAGTTTGGCGAGCACAGCGCTGGTATTGGCTTCCGGGTTGTTGCTCGCATCGTTGTGGCTGGCGCTCGTGCGAGCTCGCGGCGGCAGGAACGGCCGCGTGATGAGATCTGTGCCCACTCGGACGAACTGAAACACGGGTGCAGTACCCTGCGGCCGGGACGAGGTGCCAAACTTGGGCGTGGCCGCGTACATGAGCAAGTCGCCGTTGGCCAGAAAGACGAGCATCACCATGCGCGCCAAGTACTGCGCGTTGTGCTGACCTTCGCTCGGACCCACACGGTGGATGGCGATGTCAGCCACCGGCGAGTTGATCGTATGCGATTTCCTGATACGTCCGTCGTTCGCTGACGCCGACGACGCGTTCAAGCCGAGTACAGGTGCCGAGAATCGCACTGTCTTCTTCTTGCTAGCCTGGTAGTGCTCCATGGTGTTCACGAGCCACTGCGGTGCGAACGTCAGGTACGGAAACACACCCTTCTTCTTAAAATCCGGGAGCGAAAACACGTGCAACGAGCCGTCTCCAAAGCACATGCCGCACATCATTCCAGCATCTTTTTGACGTAGCAGCGGGATAGACATGGAGCCATCAGCACTGGCAGTAGCCGCGCCTTGGTCCGCTCGAGGCTTCACTCCGCTACCACGGCTTGTAGGCGTCGATGTCTTCCCGCGAGGACTTGGTTTGGTGCTATAGAGCTCATCCATGTCATCGTCATCGTCATCGTTATTGGAGTTTACAGCCGTTTGAGTCTTGGTCTCGGCAGCTTCCGACTCGCGGCGCTCTTCACGATCGTCTTCTCCCCACGCGTTTTCGCGGAACATGCCAGCCCAGTCGTAGAACAAGCACGCCGAGCTACTCCCACGCTTGTCCATGTCCAGCGTGCCGTTCGTGTCCGCAGTGCCATCGAGATAATCGATCTCCGGGTCGATCACAGTGAGTTCCATATCTTCTTCGTCGCCCATGAGCAGACGGACCGTGCCGTCCGTGAGAAGGATTAAAATGTACGGGTCGATGACGCTCACCGATACAATCCCCACGTTAGCCGTGTCCACGTTCATGCCGCCACTTTCCACGTCGCCTTCCAGTGTCACCTCCTGCGTGCACATGAGTTTCACCTTGGGCTCGTCATCTTCCTCTTCCTCCTCTTGAGTTCCTGTTGGCTTGTCTTTGCCGTTCGTCTCCTCCTCCGCAGGCACCTCCATCATCACACGAGCTCCCTGACGGAAGATCTGCACGATCCGCTGCTTGTTGAATAGGTTGGCCGCCGCCAGCGTGGGGCCTGAAGTGTAGAATCCGCTGTCGTCCTCCAGCGGCTCCATGCCTTCTCCCGTTCGTAGCACCATTGTGCGCTGAGCCACACTCAAGATGAGGTACGAATTGTACGTGCGGCCGTCAGAACTCTTGGTAGCTGACGGCAGCGAGGAAGACACCGTCCACATGGCGCGGCAGCCATTCAGCTCCGCTTCCGTACTCACAATGGGCCGCAACCCGTTATGCAACACGGAGATGGCTCCGTTACGGTCGTAGCCGCCACTCACTACCAGCTCCTCGCGCTTCTCATTCGAGTCCGCGTTATTCTCGACTCCAAGCTCGATCGAAGTGACCTGGCCAATACTGGGCAATATGTCCACCTGTCGCAGCTCGTAGTCGAATGGGCCTGTGGACTCTTCCACCGCTCGCGAGCTCTCCTCCTTCTTCACGCTGTTGCCACTTGTATCATCCGTTTCCATTGCCACTGCCGTCGTCGCGGACGGCTCCTCCTTTGCTGCCGCTGCGCCGTACAAGAACAGATCGTCTTCGTCCTCTTCGTCGTCCTCGCCCGGTTCCGTCTTCACTTCTGAGACGACCTCCTGCTTGATTGGTTCCTCCTTGACCTGCTCCATTTCCTCGTCCTTCTGCGGCTCCTTGGGCATCTCACTATCTGGTGTGTCCATCTTCTTGCGGTCAAGCGAATACAGCACCGAATCACCCGAGCGCGAGCCGATAAACAACGTCTTGCGCTCGTTATTCACACACAAGCAGCTCGCAAACACGCCTGAACGCACCATACGCAGCGACAGTGACGCGTTCCGACTCGACGACGACGAGCTGAAGCCGTAGAGACCGCGATGCGCAGTGTCCTCGTGCGGCAGCGAGAGCACGAACATGTCTCCGTTCGGCATGATCAGCAGCAACTCCTTCTCGTCCAAATACTCGAAGCGACAATCATAAAGCACCACGTTCAGCCTTGCGATTTCGTGCTCCATGGTTTCGTACACCGGGTCCTGCAGCGGGAATACGGCCTGGTTCACCGTCTTGCTGGCAAATTTGTTGGTGGCGAGTCCGTAGAACTGCGTCTGGTTGCAGTACATGATGGCGTTGGCCGAAAGTACCACGGCGCCACCCAGTGGAGCACGACATGGGATGATCTGGAAACAATCGGACGGCAAGTTCTTTACCGTCCAAATCTTCGGATGCAGTCTCGTGTTCATGTTGATGGAGATGACCGTAAGGCAATACGTGTCGAAGCCTGCAGCAAGTCGTCCGCACGTCGCGTTTTTCTCGTTCTCCTCGTGCAGCAGCATTAGCGTGGGCTCCAGGTATCCGTCCAGGAAGGCTAGATCCACGATCTTGCCGCTGATATCCAGCTCGCGAAGGCGCAAGAGGAACTCACGACCCGTGAGCTCGTTGGCCATGAGTCCGCTCAGGTGGTTGCGCTTGCGTTTGGCACCGATCTTGACGCTCTTGTCCAGCAGCGCGCTCAGCGTGCTACTCATGTCGCTCGTCACGCCGCGCTGCTTGCTCTCGTTCACGAGTTCCTCCAGCTTCTTCTCTTCCTCGTCGTCGTCTTCGTCGTCTTCGTCGCCAGTCTCCGCTGTGGTGTTACCTGAAGACGCTGTGCCGTTTGCGTGTCCGCCGTCTTCGTCTTCGTCCTCAAACTCATCTTCCTCCTCCTCAAAGAACGACAGTTCCATGGACTCACTTCGGAACGGTACGATCACCAGTTGATCCGAGTACACAAGCATGGCGCCACATCGCGTTTGTGGGTCTACACGTGCTGCGGCTTGCGTAGCCAGACCCAGGAGCTGCTCCCGGCCGTTCTTCTCGCCTTTCAGCGTCGCGCCGGGGCCCATGGCGTCCTCGCTGAAAGCGTACATGGCCAGTGTCGCCAGCGCGCGAGAGCGACGATCGTAGCCCACCACCACCCACTTGAAAAGCGGGAAAGTGAGCAGCAGCACGTCCTGGCCGCCGTGGAAGCGGTGCTTCTTGCGCAGTAAGCTGCGGTCAAAATGCAGCACGTGCGCGCTCTCGGCCACGCCCGCCAGCGGGAAGGACGCCACCAGATGCAGCACTTGGCCCTTGGCCACCTCTGACACCACCGCTGCTGGCTGTTGCTGCGCGTCATCCCCACCCCCCGCCTTGAGTGGCGCGCCAGGCGCTGATGGCAGCGGCTCCACGCGGTAGATGCGCAGGTACTGCGGGCCGACGACCACCAAATCCGCCTGCGCGTCGTTGGTCAGGTGTGCGTGCACCGCGTGGTGCACCGCCGTGGCGGCCACCAGGTCGCGGTGGAACAAGAAGTGCTGCGGCATGACTGCGCTGCTTGTGCTAGCAGGTCCCGAGCGCCTCTCGCTGCGCTACGTCCTGCTCGGGGTTGCTTCCACTGCTTGCTGTCGCCGCTTGGCTGCAGCTGTTTTGAGCCAATCACTGCGTTCAGAGATCCAAATTCCGGAACCCACCCATTTGGTTGGACAAAAGTGCTGACAAGCTCGACTCTCGCCTCGATATCGCCCAAAGTCACCAGTACTGCTCGGAGACATTGTGCCCGCTTGGGCACCACTTCCTCGGCGAGGTGGGGGCCGTTGCGACTGGCACCAGCCCATGCAAAATCTGTTGGAGGTCCTGCTCAGACGGTGAGGTCGTGATGGCGTGTCTGCTGTTCACGATCTTCGAGAAGCGCTTCAACTCTACGCGCGGTGTGCTGGAGAGCGGTTTGGGGCTGGACGCCTTCCTGCCTGAGCTTCGCCTCGGCTTCGAGTCTCAGGGGGGGGTCACAGCACCTGCACTGGAGTCGCGTCTTCTGTCCTCAGCTGGGCGAATTGCTGCAATATACACGCACGATGAGTAGCAAGCGGCGGAGGTGAAAGCACGTTGGATCACCACGCTTGTCTCCGTGATGTCCGGCATGACGTTCATCGAAATGCGCAAGCACATCGGAAACGTGCTGCGCGGTCTGGACTTCGAGGTGGATCTCAACCAAGACTAGGAGGAGAGAGAAGAGAGCGACAAATGATCGCGGAGCACACAACAATCGCGAATCTGCCGCGCTTAGACCATGCTCGTTTGACTGGCCGACTGGCCTCGCCGGTATGGTCTTGGCTCACGACTGAGAAGGAGTCGCAGCAATACCCGCGCTCGAAGAGCTTTGCTAGTTCGGCAGAGCCGAACCCGGCGCCAACTGCACAGCATTTACACGCTGTTTCTCCAAGAGCGCTCGAGAAGAAAGCGTGAGCTTGTTCACGCGCAACTAGCACCACAAAGTAAGCGTCTCCGTGCAGCCGGACTCCAGGAACCCGAGTGAGCAGCTGTTCGTTCTTCAAGTAGATGCTGCACAAAGCCCTCATGCCGCGGTCGAGCGTCAGGCTATAGTGTAAGCACGAGAAGGCATTCTCGCTAGTGATACTGCGGTTGGTCCTCCCGCAGCACGAGCATATCTTCGTTGTGTAGTGGTCTTCCCACTGGAACCACCACCTGTCCTTGGTCTGCCTAGAGCGAGCGGAGCGCTCACGGTCTTGAGCAGTCGGGATCCATGTTTTCCCTGCGCACTGGTCGACCGACCCGCTCCCACCGAACTAGTTGGTCTCCCGCCGAGAGAAGTGCTCGGGGGATGAACAAGGGGGTGGAGCAAGGAGGTGCTGTCACGTGCTTGGGTGTGGAGACACAGGAACGGGTTGGTAGTAGCTCGCAACACTGGGAGTGAATGAATAGCTCCTTGTGATCCGTAGTATTCGTACGATTCGACCCCGAGCGCACCTCGACAAATTTCCTGCAGATTACTTTGTGTAGGATGCAGTTTGTTTCAGTCTCTCCGCGGTTCTGGGGTGAGACTTTTGCGTACTACTTACACGGATACATGCGCTTGAGAACGTGATTTGGGGAACCCACGGAAAGGTGCTAGCGGCTGAACGCGCACTGGAAAACGAGGTGCTGCTGTAACATCCCCGACTTCTTGCTGTTGTGCGTCCACGTGAAGTAGTGTTGGGGCATACAAGGCGTATAAACAATCATGCAGATGAGCTGGATCTAGCCTGGAGCAGAATGCAAGCTCACGTTGAAAGAAGAGGCAAACAGACACCAGAGACATAAGACAAACAACACTGTATTCAGACATCACGAGGCCACGTAGGCCACAAACTCCGTGGCGTCCCAGCCAGCAGACGAGCGATCACAGGGCACTTGCGAGCAAGGTGCTGTACAGTCACCTTCAAAGGCGGTTGTGCTGCACCATGTGCAAGCATTACCAGCACCTTGTCGTCTACTTGCGCAGCGTTTTCAGACCGTTGGAAAGGTGGTGCCACACAGAAGTCCTAGGTTGTCCCGAGATGGTTGGATGAACACCGTTTGGTGACGTGGCGAACACACGAGCACGGTGAGCGAGGAAGGCTTTCTCCATCGCCACCAAGTTGAGTACAAAAGGATCAGGGAGGCCAAATCGTGCTAGAGCGTCCACCGTCTGTTGCATAATGTCGCTGAACTCACCGTCCTCGATAACGCAAGCCGGATGTTCTTCAATTCGGCCTCGACTCGTGCGCTGTAGGGGTGCTCAGATGCACCGCAGTGTTGGTTGCTGCTCCCGCGGTCTGCATGTCTGCTGCTTGGTGCATCCACAGCATCACGCCAAGCTGGCCGGCCACCCTCCTGCTTCTCCAGTATGTCGAACGGAAGTGTGCTGCTCGCGGCGGCGTTCTCATTGCGAGCTGCCTGGTTGGCAGGTGCGTGCCGCACACGACGTGTTCGGGTCCCCACTCATGGGACTCGCAGGCTGTGAGCCCGGCTAGCATGCCTGTGTACTCTTGAGTCAGTGGCTTGGTCTTCTGCGGTGGGCTAGCAGGTGTCGCAGTGGCCCAGCAGATGCACGCTTCAGTGGCTGAGGCCCCCACCTTGGCCACTATCGCTGCAGCTCCCCCTTGCTAGTAGGGTGGCCTGCTCTCCCCGCGCAGAAAACGACGTATGAACCTACTGGTTGCGCTTGAGTGCGCTCGAGTGGTGTCCAGTCGGACAGGAAGGCGCGGGCCACAGACTTGGTGGCCACCGGGACCAGCCTGTTACCCGGGGCAATATCGTGAAGTCGGAGCACTGAGGCGTACCCTTGTCTGAGCCGGTTCTTGCGCGCTGCCACGTGGTGGTGGCTGCTGAGGTTGGCGTTCGAAGCGAAGTGGTCAGCCCGCCGTCTCCAGATGGCAATGAGCAGTGTGGCCGCCCAACGACACTTCCAACGAGCTTTGTAAAGAGTGCAGTTAGCTCCGCATCCGATTCTGGGACGAGTGGCGTCTCCTGGTGGGCGGCCTGCCATACTGCGGCCGGGAGGTGGGGGAGTTGCAGCAAACAGATCGCTGACATGGTTTAGGCGTGCGCCATCCCGAGCGATGTCTCTCTCCGGCTGAATGCTTTTCTGAGTTCCTTTGCTGCGTGGCTTGCCCCGAAGACGTGCGCGAGGTCCGTGGGGTAAGCGTGTCGGCAAGATTCCTGTGGACATCCCGCCTTGCTCTGCGTAATAGCGTAGGTGGAGCGCGCGCAGAGTTTGAGACGATAAAGCAGTTGACTTTTCCATGCGTTGAGCCCCACTACTTTGCGGAGCCCTCTCCAGTCCAGTTGGCGGAGGCTCTCCGTCATCGTGGCCTCCGTGTTCGCCCATTTGGACACTGCGGTCTCTGGTTGCGATTCCTTTTCGCCGCGCTGTGACTATTGCCCTCTCCATGCAGTGCTTGCATGGTTGTTGTCAGTGCCCACGGCGGACCCACAGGCACACCATTCGGCTGAATGCTGTGGGGAGGGGGCAGTCGTGTGCCAGAATAAAGGACTACATGACGGGTGAATGTCTACAGCGCCTTCACCGGCCAGAGCAATTCGCTCACGTGCAGTGGAGCTGTAGACATTCTTTACTCCTGCACACTACACACGAAACCCGCGGTATCCACGCACTATGAACATGACGCCACCTGGAAGTCGACGGGATGAACTACCAGACCAGACCAACGTTTTGCTTTTGAAGCATACGCGATATTTTTCTCCATATTAAGGAAGGAAGTGCAAGCAGATGCAATAGTCTGGAGTACGAAATTCCAAGTCTGGCACTAGCAAATACGTAGTTGGCAGCCTGCTTCGAGGCCACGAGAGTCTTACCCGGTGCTAGCGGTCCCATACGTAATCACTTTGTCGCGTGCGAGCGTTGTTTCGCGGTTGGCGATAACTAGAACATGCAAAGGTGGACGAAGGCAAGCATGGTGTGGCGTAGCAACGTAAGGTCCATCAGAAACGATGGCTCTGCCCATGCACGCCGCCACTCCGCTCAGACGCCATTTCACCACCACTTCTTCTGGCAGCGCTTCACGTTCTGGCCGTCGTCCGACCAGCGGCACTCGTAGCTCGAGTCCTTGCAGCACGTGCTGCCGGTCCAGTTCTGACCGTTACACTGTGACTCGTTCTCGATCGTGCACCCGTCCTTGTCGTGGTGCTTACCGTGGTGGTGCTTGGCATGGTGGTGGTGGTG
>JAADYK010000462.1:0-19692 GCA_023338225.1 Halophytophthora batemanensis
CCTCCCGATGACTTGAAGCCTCGAGTCCGTAGCTCGATGGAGGAAGAGTTGTCCTTCTTCGAGTTGAATCGGAGTTCTGGGAACGTCGTCTTCTTGCCCTTCTCCTTGAGCGCTTGATACAGAGCCTTCGACGACTCCAGCGCCTTCGTGAAGTCTCGGAATGTCGTGTCCATGACGCTCTTCGGGCACCTCAAGGTGGTGGTCGGGAAGGTAGGTCTCCAGCGTGCGTTTCTGCGGAATCGGGAGGTATTTCGCGACCAGCTCGGACTTCTTGAGCGCGCAGCAGTCCTCTCGAGAGCTCTCAACAAGCTTGTTGTAGACCGCATGGTGCGTTCCGAACATCTTGTTGAGCAGTGAGTTCTGGGGCTTGGTCGGGTAGATCCGGATTTTGATATCACTATTCGGGGTCTCTCCATCCAGCATTACGACGTCAGGAGAAGACTGGGGCGACTTGTAGGGCGTGGGAAGCTTCTCGATCACGTTGTTTAGCTGGAACCACGACTTGTCCCTGATTTGCCTGGAGCGAGCGGAGCACTTGTGGTCTTGCGCCGCCGGGATCCATGTCTCCCTTGCGCTCTGGTCGACCGACCGCTCCCATCACACTGATCGATCCCCCATGTAGAGAAGAGCTTAGGAAATGAACGAGGAGGTGGAGCGAGGAGATCTTGTCGCGTGTTTGGGTGTGGAGGCGCAGGAATAGGTCGGCAGTAGCTCGCAGAACTGGGAATGAATGGACAAGGAGCTAGCTACGAGAAAGTCGGAGAAGCTCAGCTGCATCGCTGAGTGCTGCGACGAAGGCGACGCGTTAACTCGGGGCTTCTTTGGTATCACGAGTAGTTGATAGGCTCGATCCCATTTTACCTGAGCTTGGCCAATTCTGGCCTTGATGCGGGTGAATAATCGAGGGTGACTTTCAACAAAAATGATGGCAGCTTGTGGGAACTCAGTGGTAGATTGGGAACGCCCTAGCGATTCATGCCCTTCTGGGCTTCTCTGTGCGTCACTCCAGTGTCCGATCTGGGCCGCTTTGCCTCGCCTCGCTGATTGAAGAAGCGCTCCTCGGATCAGGTTATGAGGCGTCGTAACTGCAAATTGGGAGTGAGCCGTCACCATGAATAGCTCCATTGATGAAGCCACGATGGGCGGCGACGGATATGGAGCTCTTCGGCGTAGTCTGCTATTCATGCGTCTATTGTAGCTGCTGGCTGCCACGCGGGCAATCGCATTTATAGTTGCTTTGCGCAGTGTGCAAAGCCAAGTCGCTTGTCGGAGTCCGATTCAGCACTCATGTCAACCTCCGCGCGGGGTTTGCTGTCTATCTACAAGGCTTTCTTCGCCGCAGTCGGCGACTGTGGCGTCACATCCCTGCAGTAAGCTTTTCGGACACCGAAGAAAAGCTGCGTTCGTCCGGAAGAACAGCAACATGCGCACAAGTTCGTTAGTTCTTATCCGCCGATGACCACGAAGTAGTTGGAACCGATACAATCAACCCCATACGCACCTGTACGTTCAGCACGTTGATGAAGATCATCCCGCCGAATGCCATCGCGAAGTGCAGCTACAAAAAGCACCACCCAGTTGCCACACGCCAGAGCATCAGACCACTGCCCCTCTCCTGCGGTCCCCCACCACAACGCAACGCATCCGTCCTCACCTGGTGCGTAAAGAGCGCTTGTGCACGATACGTTAACACGGTAACCGCGATGTGGGGCACGACCCGCGCTACAGCGAACGTCGCCCACTGAGCCTGCCACACCCAGCGGTAGAGCTCTGAGTGGCGTAGAGAGTAGTTGCTCATGGACAGGAGCTTGCGCCAGTGCATGAAGGCCGAGTGGAGCTCACAGGCGAGCGCCAGCGACAGCAGCGGGACGCCCACAGTCTTGGTCAGTGCCGAGAGATAGCAGATAAGCACCACCACGTGGTGGACAACAATGCCCGGAGACTTGGCGTACAGTCCGTGCAGCACGTAGTCCCACAAGTCGTACGCGAAGTAGCCGGTGGATACAGCAGTAGCCACGAACTCGCCGCGAGCCACAAAGTTCACGTAGTCGCCATGCAGAGAGTGATGTCCACTGAGTAATGCCGCGATCGCGAGACATGAAGACAGCGCCGAGTGCACCATGGACACGGCCGTGTTGCACCATAGCAATTGGCTGAAGTGAGAGAACGTCGGAAAGGCCTTGACACGAGCGGCTACGAGTGGCACCGCCGCCACGCGCACCACAGCGAACGTCTACCACCAGAAGCGCATTCACAAGAACCATACGCCCTCCAGTTATCAGCACAGTGCATGAAACAGCACCAGCACTTGCAATCGTTCTGATCAAAGCAATCCGATTCAAGGCTCCTTCCAGTTGTGCGGTGCTTACCACGGAGGAGGCCACTACGATCCACAGCCGCGGGTCGAAGTACAGCTGCATGCGCGCATCAGCAAGGAAGATGGCGTTCAGCTCTAGCATTGCCAATCGCATCCAGCAGACACAGCAATGCAAGCGCAATGATACGTACCATGGCGGCGCACATGCCGAGCCACGTGACTACGAGCGCCTCGGTGATCATGGTTGCCGGCGCAACGGAAGCTTGCAGCGGAAGACGCGATGGGGGCGGCAGTGGCAGTGGCAAGTAGCGAGCGAAGCAGGGAATGCGGTCGTTGCGTCCTGGGCGGGCAGCGCAACGTCGATTCCTGCAGCAAGTGCGTTCTCCAACCTTCTTTGCAGTTCTTCACGCTAGAATGCGCGTCACCCGAGGCCTCAAGCGGCACCGCCATCTCTTTTCAGCCACTCGCAGTAGCGTATCACCCCTAAATGCGCATTATCCACCAATATCGTCCGTTGCGGATCAGAACAACGACCAATGACAGCGCTTGAAGAAGCGGAGCTCCTCGCCCGCCAACCGGCGTCATCCCACGCTGCATAACGTCGACCGCTTGGGTGTTCCTAGCAGACTTCGCAGCAACTCCAGGCTCCGCGTAGCGAGCTTCCCAGGTTTGCGAGCTACTACTGACCCATTCCTGCGTCCCCACCCCCGAGCACGTGACAAAAGCTCCCCGCTCCACTCCCTCGTTCATTTGGAGCAGTCAGTCAGCCAGCGCTCAAGGAGAGACATGGGTCCAGTCCGCGCAAGACCACGGGTGCTTTGCTCGCTCTAGGCGGATCAAAGAGGAGTCGTGGTTCCAGTGCGAAAAGCGCTACACGACGAAGACATGTTGGTGCTGCGGGAGACTCGACCGCAGCATCACCAGGGAGCAGATCTTATCGCGCTCGCACTGCAGGCGGACACTCCACTGCAACGCGAAGACCGCGCGCAGCATCCACCTGTCGAACGAGCCCCCTGCTCACTCGGGGTCCTGGAGTTCGGGTGGCCGGAGACGCCTACTCCGTGGTTGTTCGTTGCGCGTGAGCCTGCTCACACGCATCGGCCCGAAACAGCAAACAGTATGCCTTCTAGAGCCAGGATGGTAAGAGCTTCAACTCTGTCTGCTGTGGGCAACGTTAGTCTCCACACTCTGCACGACACCACGCGAAGAAAGCGGAGACGAGCACTACGAACTCTCGGTCGCGAGGGATAAATAATCCGTTCTATTTCAACAACTACACGTCGCGGGGGGGCCGGCGAGAGGCAGCAAGTGCTGCACGTTGAGCTCCTATCGTTCGGGGCTCGCTCGCTGTCGTTCTACGCCGTCGTCGTCCTCCACGGCGGATGCACTCACGCACTCACGCTCTACTCGTGTCTGTCGACGTCGCCATCTCTAAAATAAAAAACTTTTTTCTTGGTATAAACAATGCTACATGGCTGGCGAGGCAGCAAAGGTGGCGGAGGGAACACCGCCACCCCGGGGCAATTTATATACAGTCGCCTTGATCACATCCAGGACGGAGGGCCCGCGGCGTCCCCATTGTCGCCTGCAGGCCTCCAACCCGTTCGCCAGCGGCGTCCGAGCGTCATCTGCAGCGTCACCACCAGCACCAGCACCAGCGTCCGCGCGTCGTGCCGCTTCACGTCACGTCACTTGTGTTTCACTTCTGGGGAGCCTGATAAATTAGTGCGGGGCTCGCGCGGGATACTGGCTGGCTGGCTGACTGGCTGCTCGACTGGCTGGCTTGGACTCGTGCTGACGCCTCAACGAACCGACTTCGTCTACTCGTCCTCGCGACAGATGCGCTGGAAGATGGTCAGTCGGGAGAACTTGGACGTCGTCGACTCGGTGCTGCTGGCCGAACGCGGCGACAGCGCGTTGAGCGCCTCGGCGCTGCAGCTGCTCGCGCTGCTACTGAAGTCAAAGGCGCCCGAAGGCTCGAACACGGGCGCCGAGTAGTCCAGGAACACGTCGCGGCGCAGATACGAGTCGTACTCGGGCGACGCGGTGGCCGTCAGCGGCGTCAGCGTCATCTGCTTCAGCCCGCCGAAGGGCACCGACAGGTCGATCGGGTCCAGCACGCTGCCGTACGGGTTCACCAGCAGGTCCTTGTCCTGGTCGTCCGACTCGCTCGCCGTGCTGCTGAGGTTGTCGCGGAGGTCACCGCCGTTGCTAAAGTCCATGAAGCGCTGGTCGGCGTCGCCCGGGTGCCGCGCGTGGATGAAGCGGCACCGAGAGCCGTACATGCACTTGCCCGTGGACACGAAGGCCTTGCAGCGCGTCGTCTTGTACTTGGGGTGGCGCAGCACGCCGCGCAGCTCCTCCTCGCCGTGCGCGAACTGGCACTTGGAGCCATAGCGGCAGTTGCCGCTCTCCGTAAAGTGCTTGCACAGCTCCGTCTTGTAGAGGTTGTTGCGCGCCGTCTGCGGCAGGCGCCCGCAGTCCACAATGTCGCCGTTGGCCAGCACCTGCATGCGCCCGGGGCTGCCGTAGCAGTGCTGGTTGGAGCTCTCCATCTCGCGTGCCATCTTCATGCTCTCGGTCGCGGTCTCCGCTTGGCTGCGCTCCACGCGAGGTTTTCGCTTGTGGCTGCTGGGTCGAGACTCGAGACTCGAGACTCTTGCCTCCTCGCCTTGCTCTGCTTTGGGTTGAGCTGCCTGGGGCTCCGAGCCAGACGTGTGCGTGCGTGCGGCGAGTGTCGCTCCGACCGCAAGGAGGAACGCGCACAGACCAGCCGGCTGGGGAGTAGAGCGAGCGGGCGTTGGTAACGCGGCGCCAAGTCCGGGTGAAGCGAGAGAAGCCCGGTGTGCGCACAGGACCGAGTGACAGGCAGCTACGGCTGCAGCTCAGCACCAGCGACAGCTCGTGAACACTCGGGGAGCGCGGACTCCGACAGTCAGACAGAGAGGCAGGCAGGCCGGAGGGCAAGCAGGCAGGCGATCCTGGCGCTGGCTGGAGGAATTGCGTTGTGATCGTCGGGTGCGCGGCGGCATCCGTCGGCACGGGCGCTGGCGTGGCGCTGGCGCTGGCGCTGGCCGGCGCGCCATCCGACATGGCGACGGCAGGAGCCGGCCCAGGCCCAGGCTCAGGCTCGGAGTATCAGGAGCGACGACGGCGACCCCACACCGCCATACAAAGACCCAGTCACGGCCCACAGAGACAGATCGGCAGCGCGTAACGCAACACCAACCCCAGGCTGGCCCGTCTGTCCTCGCCGGCCGGAGCCCACTTGCTTATTCGCGCCAGCTGGCGCTAGTGCGAATTTTCGCGAACCCGGGCATACAAACGCCAAGAGCTCCGCGGCGAAATATTGCGGAAAAGGCGACATGCTGGCGCGCTGGCCACTTGAATGCCTGGCACAAGAGCGCGGGGCGCAGGGCGCAGGGCGCAGCAGAGGCGCGGGCGGGGCCAAGCGCCCTTATCCCCCCGCGGCAGGTGGGGGCGCCGGGCTCGCCGCCGTCTTTTCGTTCTGCCTCGCTCGCGCTTGGGGGGCCGGTTGGGCTTCTCTGGGCGTTTGTCGACGCCGGAGCTCGTCCGCACGTGGGATAGGCAGACTGGGCAGGCGCGCACTTGAGCTTTGTATGCGGCGCCGGGCAAAGTCCCGAAAAGAGCCATTTGCCCAGCTGGTGCGTTTGCGTCTTGGCTTGGCCAGGCCCCGTTTCTCGCGGCCTGCCTGCAGGGCGGTCGTCCGTGTCGCGCGCTCGAGAAGCCCAGCAAGTTCGCCTGCATTGCAGGCTGCAGGCTGCAGGCTGCAGGGCGCCCAGCCCAGCCCAGCCTCGCCAAACAAGAAAAGTAGAAAACAAGAAAAGAGGTCGCGACAAGCTCCCAACAACTGGCCAGACATTCCAGTGGGTGGGCTTCCAAAAAACATCGGCCCGCCAATCAACGCACAATATGGTGTCTCAGCGCGCGCCGCTCATTGGTGGATTCCGTCTTCTTTTGCTAGAACCTGGTGATGCAGAGGTTGGCCAGCCACATGCAACAGGTGCCATGCCCAGCGGGCGAAGCGTCCTCTGGACGCGAGCGCCACGCGGTGAAGACGCCAGCAGCGGCAGCGGCAGCAGGCGCGGCCGGTGTCCATGCCCCATGCGGGCGCTGATAGGTGCATGCGCCGCTGGGTTCAAGCAGAGGCGGCAGCTGGACGCAGCGCGAGTTCCGCCCCGAGACCCACGGCGCCAGGGCGGACTTCCATCCGGACGGCTGGCTCGCTGGCTGGCTGGCTGGACATTTGCCGCAGCGTCGAAAAGTCGAGCGCCACCTGGCAGCGACGCGCGAGACGACCAAGAGAGCCCCAAGGAGCCAGCCGCGCTGTCGTTCGCTGAGCGATCTACAGCCAGCGCGACGCAACCCAGCGCGTCCCGTCCGCTAGGCGTCAAGCGCTGAGCGCAGCGTGCAAGTACGCCAACGCGCACATCCAGCGCAGCGCCGAGCGATGAGTGTGGTTAGTCGCGCTGCCCTCCGCCTCTGCTGAAGACACATCGGGAAGCTACTCTTGTCAGCTTCCGCCGTCAACGCGCTTGAACCGAGCAGAACTGGCTGCGCGATCACTTCAAGGATGGAGAGATGTGGCGCGCTGGCTCGTGGCTTGTGGCTAGCATGCTGGCTGCCGTTCTCCCTGCACGATGCAGCATGCAGCTTGCAGCGTGAGCGCATTGTGACAGCAGAGCAGAGTAGTCGGAACTGTAGCGGCGTGGCGCGTCAGTCCTCATGCGATGCAGCGCTAGTGCCGTCAGTTCTGGCGGGCGACGCAACGCCAGCCAGCGGCTTTCCCCGCCGAGTTCTCGGTGGACAACGCTGTGACGGCGCAGTCGCCAATGTGATGTCTCGTCGACTATAGAGCCAATGTCAATCCAGATAGAAGGGCCGGGACGCAGCGACGTCGATAGCGCCAACCAGCAACGTCCTGTCACCACGCCACAGTCGGCGGGCGCCTCTCGGGAGCGCCACCAACACCAGACACCAGACACCAGACACCAGACGCAGATCTCAGATGCGCTCAGCGAACGGACGAGCACGACGCCACAACGGCCGCCACAACGCCACGTCCAAGACCACTCTTGCCCCTGCACGGGGGACAGTCACCTCCGTGATGATCACGCCTTTGCCTCGACAGAGGCAGGCAAACGCAGCGCAGCAACCCTGGATCTTTCTCCTCATGGTTCACCTGCCGCGCACGCGCACGCAACGCGGCAAGCGGCGCTACGGCCAAGCGAAGGGCTCGCCTTGTGCCACGCCAGACATGGCGAATTTTGGCGAAATGAGAGCGTCACGTTGTTGCCAGCCCCTCCAAAATACCAACCAACAAGGTGGCTACACTTTGACCCACTGAGGCCTCTGCGCTCTACCGGGGTCTGTCTCCCTCTGCTCTTCTAGACGTAGCTTACTGCTCTCATGGGGCAGCGGCTGCCACAGACTTGGCCACGAAATCCCAGTAGTGCACGACGTTCTTGGCCTCCATGACCTTCCGCGCCGTGGCGGCCGAGCGACACTCCTGGAAGCGGAAGTTATTGAACGCCTTGCGCGCCACCACACCCTGCCACACCAGCAGACAGCCATTGCCACGCGCGGACGCGTCGTCCTCGTCCTCGTTGTCGGAGTCGTGCTCAGCGTCGCGTGTGCCCAGCCAGTCGATGCGCCGCATCAGCAGCTTCGTGTAGTGCTTGATGGCCTTCTTCCCGCCTTCCACCACCACCAGGTTGATGCCCTCGTCCTTGCAGATGAGCACGCCGCCCGTCAAGTGGTACTGCTGCGCATTTACGTCCACCTTGAAGCGATGCTGCGGGTTCGACAAGTCCGGCACTCTGGTCGACAGTGAAAGCGTAGCAACAGGTTAGCGCCAAGCCCCCAGACAAAGACTGAGGAGAGCAGATCGCAGCACGTACTTGAAGAGAGCGACATGGATATCGCCGGCCGCGTCCTCCTTGATCTTGCGCAGCTTCTTCTCGCGCCGCTCCTCCGGCGTGAGCTTGCGCGCCAGGTTGCGCATCTCGTGGTTCTTCTCGCGCTGCGCCACCTGCTGCCTCACCTTGCGCTCGATGGCTGACGGGTCCGCCACGGCCTGCTCCGATAGCACGCGCATCATGTTGGACAGCTTCACCTTGGGCTCCGGCTTGGGCAACAGCCCCAGAGCAATCTTGTCCTGCTTCTCCTTCTCGCGATCTGCGCGGTTCTGTCTTCGGATCTTCTTCCGCTCCTACAACGAGTTCAACAGCATCAGAATGTGAGTACTGCCGTCCACGTCCGCATGCTCCTGCCGCCAGTATCCAGGTTCTTATATTCCAGCGACGAGGTGGGCAAACAGCAAGAGAGACACAAATGTACCGCTGCGGTGAGCATGAGCGGCAGCGCCACGGGGCCGTCGTCACGCTTGACCAGAAGACTGAGACGAGCCGGATGCTCAATCACGTGCGCTGTGCCGCAGCACTTGAGCTTCAGATCAGTATACGCGATGCTCGCCTGTGGGTCCTCCTGGCGCACTTTCGCCTTGAGGAAACCGAACTTGTCCACCAGGATACGCTTGTCCTTTGGAAGGAAGTCCACGTCCCACCACTCCACCTCGGGCGTTGGGAGACTCAGCTCCGGTCTGGGTGGCACGTCTACGTCGTCGATCTCCATGCGCGTGGCTGTGGCAGTAGATTCGGATCCTGCTTCACCTGCTTCGTCGATAGCAACAATGGCTTCCTTCTGGTAGCCGCGTGGATTGCGGCCGGACGTGAAGCCTGCCAGCATCTTCTTGGCCTCGCGTGCACGCACCTGCTCCGCCTGCTTCACATACGTGCCCTGCGTCACAAAGCTGAAGGTCTTCGCAGCTCGTCTGTATCACAGCATGGCACAGCAGTGTGAGTACCATCCGCTAGGACCTACGGGGAACCATGCAGAGCAGGGGAATACTCACGTCTCGCGCTTGGTGGTCTTCAGCCGCGGGTCTACAGTATGCAGACGGTCTTCCATATCCACTGTCCGGTGTGATAAGTACGGGTTCTGGTTGCTGGAGCTGTTCTTCCCGCCACTTCGGTTTGCTTTGAGCGTAGCCACGGGCGCCACTCTGGGCTTCTCGGCGATCACGTTGCCCGCTTCGTCGATCTGGCGGCCTTGGTCATCCAGCAAAAGCGGTGCCGGCATGAACGTGCCGCTCCCGACGCCATGTGCCGCAGTGGAAGATACCGTGGCTGTGCCAGTAGCCGGCTGTGCTGTTGTCGCTGCTGCGGCTCCCGGTTTGCGCAGCAGCGCCTTGATGTGGCTCATTTGACTCTGGACGGACTGGTAGATCTGCTCCGTGCGCAGCCGCTTCTCGTGCTCCAGACGTTGCCTCTCCGCCGAGTCCAGCACCACGGAAGAAGCGGCCTGCGAAGCTGTGCTGGCGCGCTCCATAGGCGGCGCCACCGCTCCAGGGATGGCTCGCGAGATCTTGGCGGCTGCCTCGCGCGCCAAAGCGGCTGGGTCGATCGCCATGCCGCTTGGCGCAGCTGCCCCCGCCGCCGGCCGCTTCGTCACTGGAGCGTCGCTGAACCTGCTCTTGCGCTTGCGGCGCGTGCTGCCATCGCTCGCGTCCATGGTTCGTCGGTCGAGCTGAGCTGAGCTGCTTGCCGCGTCTTCCGTCCGTCCGTCTCGGTGTCGGCTTGCTGGCAGGTGCAGGAAGGAGGGCACTGTGAATGATGCGTTAAGTGCGAGGAGTTAGCCACGCTTTTGCACTTGCCCTGGACCTACTCGCCATAAAAGCGCAGCTAAAAGTTTCCATTTTGTGGGCAGCCCTAATCCCTAGGGGGTTGACCTCCCCGTCCAACCTCCGGAACAAGCCACCTCAGTGCAACATCGCTCAACGACAGGGAGGGGCGACATGCGATTCCGCCAGTATGCTCTAGCCCAGGTCTGCGGAAACGCGGCACCCGCCTTGTCGCGTATTCCCACGGAAGAGTGTGGCGTTTCTCACGCCTACTCCTCGAGCCGGTATGCTGTATTCAAGGTTTTGAAACCCCTCCCCCGAGGCTAATTCAAGGCCCCGCAGAAAACCCCAGGCTTTACAAGCGGCACAAGCGAAAGAAGAAGCAAGCCCAAGGAGCCCAAGGAGCTGTCTAGCCACCTAGGGCCCAGCAAGCGCAAGCTCAAGCTCACGCGCAAGCAGACAAAGCGGACGCTTACGGAGCAGGCGGGAGGAGGCGTCGAGATGACGACGAACGGCAACGCACGGGCGGAGCGCCAGAAGAAGAAGAAGCCGTCCATGGCGGAAGTGATGGACGAGCTGCAGAGCCGCTTCCTGGTGAATCTGCCCGAGTCGGAGCTGGCGTCCAGCGAGCGGCTGTTCTTCCAGATCGAGCAGTGCTACTGGTTCTACGAGGACTTCTACGCGGACCAATTCGCGCATCTGCAGCACATGAAGCTCAACGACTTTGCGCAGCAGCTCTTCGGGCACTGCCCGCTCCTGAAGCCGCTGGCGCACCGCTGCGACGAGCTCTTCCAGGACTTTAAGACGTACCAGCGCCAGGTGCCCGTGGTGGGCTGCATCCTGCTCAACGCGGCGCGCGACAAGCTGTTGCTCGTGTGCAATTGGAAAGGCACGTCTTGGACTTTTCCGCGTGGCAAGGTGAACGAGGGCGAGTCCGATATGGAATGTGCACGCCGCGAGGTCTTTGAGGAATGCGGCTACGATGTGGGTGACTCGCTCTCGCCCAAAGTCTACCTTGAGTTTGTGCAGAACGAGCAGCGCATGCGAATGTATCTGTGCAAGGATGTACCCGAGGACTACACGTTCGCCCCGCAGACGCGCAAGGAGATCAGCCTCATCCAGTGGTTCCCCTTCGATGCACTCCCCAAGAAGACCTGGAGTGTCATGCCCTTCATGTCACGACTCAAGCGCTGGGTCAACCGCGACAAGGCGCGCAACAAGGAGAAGCGCAGTGCCACGCCCGGCAAGGGCCGCGCCGCCTCCACACCTCGCGACCGCCCGCTGGCCATCATCACCTCCAGTGCCGCCAATAACAACGCCAATAACAACGCCAAGTCCGGCAACGCGGAAGCGCGGAAGAAACCCGGGCGGCAAGCAGGCGAGCGTTCCGTGTCTACACCGCGCAACGCGCGGCCAGCGAACAAGGCAATCGGCTCCCGTGGCCATTTCGGGACGGAATGCGAGACGGCCACGTCATACGATGGCGTGAATGATGAGACGTTCGGTAACGCACGCGCCGACTTCAGCGTGGAAGAGATGTTCAGTGTGAATGAGCGGCTCACGGGCTACAAGTTCGAGTACGACGGCAACCCGCATGACTTTGGTAAGCCGCGAGCCAAGCCTCGCGCCGCCACCATGACGGACCTAAACGCGCCGCCCGCCGCAGCCACCAGCGCGTCACGCGGCATATTTAATTACGGGTCGCAGGCGACGGGCGTGGTGCCCGTGCAGGTGCTGACGCGCCCGTCGTCAGCGCCGCTCAAGCGCGTGGAAGAGGAGTCGTCGTCGCTGACGTGTCCGTCGTCACCCAGTCCGCCCCGCGCGACCAAGTCGACGCCGTTTGGGTCCTTCCAATTCGATGCGGTGGACATTATGGCGGTCGTGACGTGAGGAGCACGAGCGAGAGACGGGTCAGATGGACGTTTTGCTGGTCGTTGGAAGACGAGTGCTGGACGGAGGGCGGCGTCTTTGCGGACGCTGCAGTCGCTCTGTTCCCAAGTGGCAGGAAGAAGAGCCGACGGCCACCACTGCAGCGCAGATCGGCGGGGCGGCATGGGCCCCATGTGTCATTCTTCATTTTCTACATGTTTGTACCATAGTTGGAGCTGCTGGCGCTCGCTGCCCCGCAGGACTGGGGGGCGGAGCCAGTCTGGGGAGCAGGAGGTCAGCAGCAAAAGGTGTTTTTCAACACCGCCCAGACGAGACGAGATACGATGCGTGTGATGTGGTGGGGGTCAAGTGTGCTGCAGCTGACGTGGTGAACTCAGTGGAGCTTGTCCTTTGTCCTGGATACACGGAGCGCGCAGACGAGAGATACACGGGCAAAATGCAGCACAACTGGATGAAGGCAAGAACCGAGGCGGACAGGTGCGTGGTGCATTCAGCTCGGGTCTCCCACAACCCGCGTGACGTTCACCCAGAAAGAGAAATGCATGCAGGGCCAAGAGCAGAGCACAGCGACGGCGCAGCAGGCTGGAGCAGGTCACACCGCCACTCTCAGCTTCCGACAGGAGACTTCTTCCTCCCCAGTTGACAGCGGGGTGCAACCAGCGCAGGAGCAGCCTGATCCCGTGGGCTGTGTCGACGTTCGTGTCTCTCTCCGGCTTGATGAGTGGTCTATTCCTCCCCGGGCGCTGTGGTGTACGAGATCCAGCACACGAGGACGAGCTGCAAGCACGACACCCTACGGGAAACAAGACAGACAACACTAGTCAGCAACCAGGCACACCTTGAACCTCGGATCTCAGTGACGCACCCGAAGAGCAAGTAGTTCCGGAAGATGCGGTTCTCGGGAGTGGGTTCCGCTACGCTGCCCTTCATGCAGTTGAGCTGTCGGAGAGCACGTAGGCACCGGAGATAACGTCAGAATGGCACGTTAGATAGCGATACACAGCAATTCACGCGAGCTTTTTCTTTGGATGAGCTCACTCACCGTGAAGTAGGATACGGCGGTGCCCGTGTAGAGCAGGGTGACGTAGTAGGCAACGGAGCCCAGCAATTGGAAGACCAGCGTGTTGATCACCAATGGGATGTACTTGTAGCCCGAGAAGGACACCAGGTCCAAGAACGAGATGGAGCTGTTCAGAACGTAGAGGCAGGCTGCCAGCACGGCGATCTCCACCAGCTGCATCACCACACAGTAGCTCGCGTCGTTCACGATCACGTCTGGGCTGAACCTGCACAACAAACAGCATTGTATCGCGTCAGCAACCACAAGACCACTTGCAGCCAGCCAACGAGTGAATAAATAAGCAACGTACTGGCCCGAGGTGCCCTTGCTGTAGCCCACGATTAAGATGTAGGTGAGGAAGCCCATGAGCGGGAGGTACAGGTCGGGGGCGTTGCAGTCACGAGACGGAGGCGCGTACTGCATCTGCTCACACAGTAACAGATTCCGCTCCGTAGATAAGTCATCAAGCACGGCAACTCCACAATGCGTATGAAAAGGCTGAGAATACTCACCGCCTTGCCATCATCCTGCTCGTTAGCTCCAATGCGGCGCCAGTTCTTGTGTCGGAACGGGAGCAGCAGCATCTGCAGGCAGCACACACAGCCAAAATGCTAGTACTAAGCCACACAAGCGCCAAGCGTAACAAGGCAGAGAGTGGGGATCCACCCTTGTCTACCTTGAGTCGGCTCTTGACGTAGGAGTTGTTGACGGTGAAGTAGTACTTGAGGCTGCCCCAGATGCCATAAGCGCCCGGGAGGTACAGCGCCGACTGCTTGTGCAAGAAATCTTGCGCCTGGTTCATGGCCATGCCCGCCATCGGGTTGCTGAGCGTCCACACATTAACCACAAATGCCAACGTGGGTCAGCAACACACGTAAAGGGTCGGGATCCATGCACGTTCAGACTCCAGGGCCTGCTGTACCTGGCGAATTGGTTGATAAAGTCTGGCTGCTGTTGCTGCGAGTGCGGGTTGCTGCCAGGCGGGGACTGCTGTGGCGTCTGCCCGTAGCCAAAGCTGTTGGAAGGCGCGGTGGCAGGCGCCGGGTGGCGGTGCTGGAACTGCTGGGCCGACGGTGCTCCAGCCGTCGGCTGCTGGAACTGCACACACACAGCGATAACCGCATCACGATCAGCAAGGATTCTCTCCACATCAAGGACAATGGCAGCCAGAGAGCCCAGGGAAACACACCTCTGGAGCGTATCCGGGAGCGCTTTGCGGGTTGAAGAACCCGTCCTGGGAACCCGGAGCAGGCTGCGCTGGCGCTGCCGGCTTCTGGTAAAACTGGTGCGCCGGCCCGCGCTGCGGCTGCGGCTGCCGCTGCGTCGGGTACATTGGCTTGGGCGCTGGGGGCACTTGAGACTGTGCGTGGAAGGGCACGCCGGCGCTCGCGCCCGGGTTGGCCGCGTAATTGAAGCCGGGCGACGACTGGAAGTGGCCCGGACGCTGGCGCTGCTGCGCGGTCGGATCGTGGAAGGGTCCTGCACACAAGCACACACAGAGTGCGTGAACGTCTGCAGCATGCGCACAGGCCGAGGGGAGGGCGCAGGACCGCGTCCAGAGCCCGAGGGGAGCCCGCACCTGGCTGGGCCATCACTATCTTCCTGCTCGCTTCTTCGTGCTCGATCGAGTTTCTGCAACGTGGAGGCTCAAAGTGTTGGTACCGTTTGGGTGTTCCCAATCTACCACTGAGTTCCCACGAGTTGCCATCGCTATTTTTTTTTACCTTCACCCTCCATTATTCACCGCCCTCAATGCCAGGATTGGCCAATAACAGGTAATATGCGATCTAGCCTATCAGCTACTCGTGAGCAAGATGGCACGCCAATCACTGCCCTCCCCTTTCAAATACTCCGTCGATATTTTCCTGCCTCAGACCCAAGTCTACTCGTCTACTACAGAGCACGTGGCACATTCCCTCGCTCATTTCCCAAGCTCTTCTCTCGACGGGAGACTGATAGGTGGGGTCGGAGCGGCCGGTCGACCAGCACTCAAGGGAGACATGGATCCCGGTCGCTCAAGGCCATGAGTTTCCGCTCTCTCTAGGCGGACCAAGGACAAGTCGTGGTTCCAGCGGGAAGAATACCACACGACGAAGACATGCTCGTGCTGCGCGAGAACCAACCGCAGCACCACCAGCGAGAAGATCTTCTCGTGTCTGCACTGCAGCCTGATGCTCGACCGCGACGTGAACGCCACAGGCAGCATCTATCTGAAGAACGAGCAGCTGCTTAGTCGGGTTCCAGGAGTCCGGGTAACCGGAGACGGGTTTAGTGCCGTATTACTGGCGCGGGCACCTGGACTTCTCAGACGCATCAAAGACTATGGCTACTGCACGCTCAGTGAAGACGCAGCAGGGCAGACGTAAGGAAGGGAACTCAACACGTGTGCACCTGCCAAAGGGGATTCGGCAGGACGACGGTGTTGAACAGGAGTGACTTGCGTTCTGCTCGGCAGAATTTAGAGTGAGGGTAACAGCGTCACGATCGAGAATAGTCGCTTGGTCAGCGGGCCTCGCCGAGCACGGTGAGCGCGTCGACATCTGGAGTCATCAAGAAGACAGGGTCCGACAGAACTGTGCGTCTGGGTCTGTCTTGATGTCCCCACCAAGATGGAAATGGTCACAAGGGGGGACTCTCTGAGTCACTTGAACCTCCGGGGAGGTCCGGCTTCCTACCTTGAGTCTCCAGGACTGGGGTCCTTGAGCGCTCCCTTTGCATTTCGTTTAGGGGTTGGCGTTTGCGCTTCTCGCGACGCCAATAGTCCATGCATATGTATACTCAGCCGTGAATCTGCTTCAAAGGCAGTAAGTGGAAGCAGGAAACAAAGAACTTAGGTGGCAAGTTTGGGCTTCTTCGGGCGTTGCTTTCGATCTCTACTTGGCCCCCTTTCGCACCCTCACTACCCGGTCCCCTAACTTGAGGCAGACCGCGACAACAGCCACTCCGCCAATGCGCGCAGCGCTCACATACCGCCTAGGCAGATAGAGTAGGGTCATACAGCATGTAATATACAGAGTACGCCGCAGGCGTGATGGCAGAGATCCCAGGACTTCTGGTTATGCATGCAACACTCGTGTGAACCTCCTGTTTTGGCGTGAGCAGCCACTCATCACTGACCTGTCTTGTTGTTAATCTGCTGGCAGTAGATATCGCTGGATGAGTTCTCAGGATTCCGGGTGCTTCGATGCGGACGCCGCATGCGTCGCCAGGCTGATGGCTACAGCTCACACGGAGATACCTACTTTGCGGTTGGTAGTTGCGCGTGAACAAGTTTATGCACATCGAGCTGAAACAACAAACGGTATGCCTTCTAGGGTCAAGACGGTGCTTTGGTATCTCACGGAAACTTCGGGACACATTAAGGTGTACAATAGGCCTCTATCCGATAACACAAACCAGCCAATCAAATTTGAGTCTGCCGAAACTATTAATTCTGCTCATATACCCGAAGCCAGCAGGATACCACCATGGTTGGAGCTAAAACCGCACTGCCCAAACCAATCTATCCATGTTTTGACTCACCATTGCACGAGGAAAACAATCATAGCTAAGCGAGAACAGAGGTGATAACCTACACGGAATACGTCCACCTAAACGTTTGCCTGGGGGTTCTCCACTTTCTCGATATTAATGCGACGCAGCACATGCTGATGGACTTCTTTCACCATATCACAAAGAAGGCAAAGGAGATAACGTAAAACTATCTACTTGTGGACGAAAAACCGCGTCAAGGTTGAAGACGCATGCAAATGTGCTGCCACGCGTGCCAGAAGAAAATTCGGTCTGTGAGTATCGCGACTGTTCTCTTAGCAAAGGCGTAGCAGCAGCTGGTAGCGTTGATTAACGAATAGTGGTCCGTAGGCGTGGCGATCTTAGCCTTAATGCTCTAGGTGAAGGCACTCGGATACGCACGAGAGGAGGGGCGCAGTTGATAGCAGTTCACACCTTTGTGGGACTGGTGACAAAGATTCATGAAGTGACACGGACTCCGCTTTCGGACAAGGACCCGGGAAGTCCAGCATCCGCCAAATGACAGCGTGTAAACAGTGACTTCACTCAACGAGAAGATGCACTCAGAGATGTACCGTCTGGGTCTGAACAGGGCATTCAGAGAGGACCAGACATCAGTCTTCTTTGGGCACGTACCCAAGACAACCGTAGCCAGCTGTGAAGCACGTACCGTGTGGGTGCGCTCAGCGGGGAAGGGCAAGGATAGATTGATCTCCATGCTGCTTGGGATGCCCCGCGGGCGAAAATGAATATCATTCCTCGTTCAGAAGACCAAGGCCTCCAAAGTGCCAAGTGTGACAGCTGCAACGTTGGACACCGTGATGGATTTGGGAAGGTCACCTGGAAAGAGTTCAAAGCACTTCAAGAAAGGTGCAACGTCCAGATCAACAGCAACAAGACTAGGTGGTGGACATCCTTGTTCTTCAAGTTTTGACTAAGCCAGCACTCCCAGAGTCATCCCGAGCCGTATCATTCTATCCTGTTGCTGTGGAATGAGTTCTTGGTTCACTAGAGGGCATCATTGAGTACGCGCGCAGCCTAAAGATCCATATGCCAAAAGTCTCCGGCGGCCACGCGAACATCTACCGGCCAGTGGATGCTACGTGGAACTTCCCACTAAAACAGCAGCTTTGCTGACGGTGGATGGCTGAGTTAGCTATCAGTCTGACGGATCCCAGCGATGCTACAGCACGAGGTAAGCCGTATCTTCCTACCCCTAGACGAGGAAGCGTGGTGAAGTGGGTTGCGGATACATGGGGGATCTCAGCAGTAACGCGATAGCTAATGGCTTCTCTGGTATTCCGAAGGAGCCACCAAATCCGCCAGAGCTTGAAATATCCTACGATATGCCAGCAGAATTGTTCGTAGAACTGAACTTGCTAGATAGTGAAGTGGTGGAGGTAGCTCCGGAGGACGACATTGTAGATTACTAGCTCAGAGCTTAGCTGATAAAACTGAGCGTTTGTGCTTTTGGTAGATTATCTTCTCCACGCAGGTGTATGCACATTATGGAAGCGCATACACGAGGGAGGGACTTTGTTCGATTCCTTGTGCGCATCGGGAGGGTTCTTGAGGTATCCCCTCCCAGACTTAGTGGTGGCGTTCATTTGGACTAATTCCGAAGTTCTAGCCAATATTCAAGAAATATATGCTTCACAGTCATAGGATAGGCAAAACAGGGTTTGGCAGCCCCATCGCGAGACAAATGCGTGTTGGTAATTTTCAAGATGCCCGGTGAGTGCTGGTAACTTGACTTGATTGTGCTGCTGAATGTCTACAAGTGTTGGTCCTCCGACGCCATCTGAATTCTCTAAGGTTATATGATGTGGTAGCACCGATACTAGATCCTTTACGCGGACCACCACCAATTTCGAAGCTGTACTGTATAGCTTACACGGATTCTTTACATACAGTCCTAGAAACACGAATGCATAGTTATCTAGATGTTGGGGAGTGTCACTGGTGACTCAAGGCACGCTGACCATGGCTCACTTTGCTGACGCGCCGAGCTTAACTAATATTCATCGTGTACCTCCAAGAAGCAGCTATTTTCGAAAATTTCTTTATTGAAATCGTTTATTGAAACGCATTGCTGAGGGTTGACATAACTTTTTTATCAGAACTTCGATCGGCTCGAAAATAACTCCAACATATTCTAAACGTTTGCACTCATTTGTAGAGTTCCCGCTGAGGTTTTAAGCTTTGTCTTCAAACCTCGATCTGTTAGCGAAATTTGATTTGCTAGCACGATGAGAGAATCCACCTTTCACCCAGCGCTTTAAGAGGCAAGGCCCAATTGTACATTCACCCAAGTTGAAAACCACTCCACATGCTTTCTCAACCCGTAAGGAACTGGTCACCCTCCTGGAACTAGACGCCTAGTGTGCCGTGCTGCGGATAACCTTCGAGCTCCAAGGAACCCAGCACCATGTTCGCGTTAGAGCGTAAACGGCCGAGGACGAGTTCCAAGATCTTCTCATGCACGACGCTCGCAAACGAGTCCAAGCCGAATTCAAGAACACCCGACTTGCGATGATTGAGGACGGGGACTTCAACGACATTGTACGGCAGACGGCGGACGCTCTCGCGCGGTTTGGCCTCCCTGTTCCTCCTGCGCTCGGCTTCGTGATGATGGAGAGAGGCTTCCTCGCTCACCGCGCTCGTGTGCTCGCCATGCCACCGATCGGTGGTTGTCGAGCCGTCCCGGGCCGCCCCAGGACTCCTGTGTGGCGCCACCTTTTCTGACGATCCGCACGCGCTGCACCAGTCGGCGACAAGGTACTGGCACTGCTTGCACAAGGTGAACCGCAACTGCCTTCTGAAAAAATGGCTGCACGACACCTTGCTTGCGAGCGCCCTGTGTTCTCTCGTCTACTGAATGGGACGCCGCTGAGTTTCTGGCCTACGTGGGTTCGTGATGTCTGAATACAGTGTTGCTCGTCTTGTGCCTCTGGTGCCTGCTTGCCTCTTCTTCCAACGTGAGCTTAGAGAGTAGGTTCACGCGCAACGAACAACCGCGGAGTAGGCATCCCCGGCCACCCGGACTCCAGAAACCCGAGTGAGCAGGTGTTCGTTCTTTAGGTAGATGTTGCACACGGCGTTCACGTCGCGGTCGAGCGTCAGGCTGCAGTGCGAGCACGAGAAGCGTTTCTCGCTGGTGATGCTGCGGTTGGTTCTCCCGCAGCACGAGCGTATCTTCGTCACGTAGTGCTC
>JAADYK010000463.1:0-19632 GCA_023338225.1 Halophytophthora batemanensis
GCACGTTCACGTGCAGCGTGAGCGCGTGCGCCCGCTCCTCGCTGCGCGCCTTGAGCACGAAGGCGTTCCGCTCGCGCAGCATCTTGCAGCAGGTGATTCTCCTCCGGGGGCTTGGCGATGGAATTGTACCCCATGGGGGACAGACGTCCCCTGAGCCCCCTCATGCTCCACAAAAAAAAGCGGAGGCGCTGGGGTGTGGTTCGGCAGTCGGCACGCACAAAACACGGTACGTCTGCCCTCCGCAGTCGGCCTGGAGTTGCAAACGCCTGCCAGCAAGCCGCAGCGCGCTGGGAACCCTTGCCACCTTGTTTTGGGACAATCCGTCGCCCACGACTCACCGCCTTGTGGCAAGATCGACCCCGTGGAGCTACTCGTGACCCGATCGATCATCACGACACCATCAGCCATTTTGCTCCCGCGAGCTCCGCCTCTCATCGTAAGGCTGCCGTCGTCTTCGCCGCCTCCGAGCCAACTGTCCTCGCATTCACGTGGTCCGCCAGCGGCAGCAGGGTAAGGAATCCGTCGCTGTCCCCATTCGTTTCTTCGCCGCGCAAGTCCAGCCGGCCGTGCCAATTCAGAGAGAGCAGGACGCGAAGCAGCATGTTCTCGCCACTTCCCAAGACGCCAGGCATGCAGCGCACGCAGCTGACGTATGACTCGGGCATTGCGCTGGAGGACCAGCGCGAGGGCGGCGTGCAGACTGCCATGCAGGAGGCGCGCGAAGAGACGCTGGCCTGCTGGCTGTTCGCGCTCGTGGGCGTGGGCTACCTCTTCCCCTTCTCGGCGCTCACGCAGCCCGTGGACTACTGGAACCTGCTCTTCCCGGACTACAACATCGAGTTCGCGCTTACATCCACCTTCATGTACACGAACTTGGTCTTCCTGGCCATCATCGTACTGGCCTTCGGCAAGCCCTGGTACACGGGCCGCATCGTCGGCGGCTTCACGGGGCAGCTCATCGTGCTGGCCTTCGTCCCCACGTCCTACTTCTTCATGACGTCCGAGAACGCCAACGCTGTCGCTGTTCTGGGCAGCACAGCCATCGCATCCATTGCTACAGCCTTCATTGACAGCTCCACCATTGCGCTCGTGTCGCACTACCCGCAGCGCGTACAGGAGAGCTTCCAGCTTGGTGTGGGCTTTAGTACGCTCATCGGCAGCATCTACCGCGATCTGACCAAGCTGGTGTTCCCGATCGACATGCTGCTGCAGTCTTCGCTCATCTACTTTTACACTGGTGCCATCACGATCGGGCTTTGCATCGTCGCGTACTACAGGGTCATGGGACTGAAGATCACCAAGAAGTACGTGCGCAGCCAGATGGACAACGGCGTGGAGCTTACAGAGCGCTCACCACTGCTTTCGGACGACGCTCGGAGCAAGAAGGAGTCCAGCAGCGACCCATTCAGCACGCCCGGACCGGCGCCCACCAAGTGGTCTGTGCTTAAGAAGGTGCTGCATCTGCAACTGCTACTCGCCGCCGTGTTCCTCGCCAGCTTGTCGGTCTGGCCGCCGCTCGTGACAGAGATCAAGTCGCACAACTTCCCGTCGCTGCAGGCCAGCGGCTGGTGGTCGCTCATTCTGCTGACACTCTTCTCGGTTTGCGACTGCATCGGGCGCTTCAACGTGAGCCACCGCATGGGCCTCACGCCCAACAACGTCTGGGTGCCCATCCTGCTACGCTTCGTCTTCATCCCCATCATCAGCGGCATGGTCAAGGGCTACTGGCTGCAGAACGACTTCTGGCCTGTGCTTTGCGTGAGTATCCTCGGCTTCGGCAATGGATATCTGGGCACTATGGTCATCATGTTCGTGTCGGAGAGCGTGCATGCGGACGAGCAGCACATTGTGGGCCCGTTCACGAGCTTCTTCCTCAACTTCGGGCTCGTGCTGGGCTCCAGCGTCGGCCTCGTGCTCGAGAAGCTCGTCGTGGGCTGATAGACATTCAACTCCCCCTTCCAAACGTGACATACAACCAAACGCTTGCTTCACATACTCCACCCTCACTTTCATTCACGTTGTAGGCCCATTGGTTCGCTTTGGCCGCTTCGTCTTCGTCTTGGTCTTGGCATTCCGGGCCTTCTTGAGGAGAATTGGCTGGGGTTGGAACGCATAAGGCTCGAGACTGTCGTTGGCGCAGGCAGCAGCAGCTGATGCGTCCCAGAAGCGGATGGCTACGGCTTCCAGAGTGTAGCGCACGCCGTGGAAGCTGTACATCCCGTGCGTGAGGCTGGCGTCGCCGCCGGAGTCTGTTGCAACCGCCTCACTGGCTGGAGTGCTGCTGGTTGACACTGGTGAAGCGGACACGTCACAGAGAAGCACGGTCTTCTTGACGTCGGCGGCGATGCGGGTGAGTGCTTGGATTGTGTGCCACGCCGTGGGGCTCTCGCCTCCGTCCTGCACGTACACGATGTATTCGGAGTGGAAGGCAGTGGCTGACCCGCGGTAGAGCACGTAGGGCGCGCCGTAGTTGAGTCCAGGCTTGAGCAGCCACCCCAGGCATCGGAAGTGGTGAAACACCACGAACTGCTGCGGGAACGTCGCGGTAGACCTGCGTGGACAGCCGAACCATCGTCAGAAGCGCACCTGCGCCAGCGTAAGAGACCACAGCATCCGTCGTACCTTGTGAACTGCTGCCACAGGTCTGCTGGCCCCTTGGGCGTGACCAACAAGTTGTCAAACGCAGCAGCTTGGTAGGCCTCCTGCAGCGACAGCGTGCGTCTCCGCTTCACGCTCGTCTCTTGTGCGTCGCGCGCGCCCACGGCACGCGCTGGAGGCGGCAGCGTCGGCACGCCGTAGCCTCTTGTCTGGAACTCGCGCCAGGCGCCGGCGTCCTCAGCCGCGAAGGACACCACCGCCGCGCTCCCATCGTCGAGCACCCGCCACTCCAGCGCCATCACCTTCCAATTCGTACTTAACGCATTTCCCCAGCCACTTCCGTTTCGAGCAACCATTTGGGAGCGGGGCGAGTCGAGAAGGATGGCGGCGATGGCGGCGACGACGCCTGTGCACGTTGTGCTGCCCGCGGCGATACTGGCGCGCTCCCCCTCCGCGGAGGACGGCGTGGCCGCGTCTGTGGAGCGCGCGCACCGCTTCTTCGGCAGCGAACTGGTCCAAGAAGCCGGCATTCTGCTGCGCTTGCCGCAGGTGGTGATGGCCACGGCGCAGACGCTGCTGCAGCGCTTCTACTACCGCAAGTCTCTACGCGACTTTGATGCCTTCCGCGTGGCCATGGCTTGCCTCTTCCTGTCCGCAAAGGTGGAGGAGCGGCCCAAGCGCATCAAGGACGTGCTGAGCGTCTTCTACGCCATGTACCGGCGTCGCAAGTGGAAGCGCACGCGGGCCTCGCAGCAGCTTCTGGACCTGGAGGGCGCTACCTACTGCCAGTGGCGCGAATGGCTCATTATGGTAGAGCGCCAGGTGCTCATCGATCTGGGCTTCAGCGTCTATAACGTGACGGAGCACCCGCACAAGTACGTGCTGTACTACATCAAGGTGCTGGATGGCAGCCCTAAGCTGGCGCAGCAGGCCTGGGGATACATCAACGACAGTCTTCGCAGTGATCTGTGCGTGCGCTACAAGGCAGAGGTGATCGCATGCGCCGCCATCTTCCTGGCCAGTCGCTTCCAGGGCGTCGTACTGCCAAACAACCCGCCGTGGTACAAGCTCTTCGACGTGGCCAAGCAGCAGCTCTACGCCGTCAGCGTGGCGCTCATGGAGCTCTACAAGCAGGAGAAGGTCCAGTGGCTCGAACCGCTGACTGAGGTGAACCCGTTCGCAGAAGACGACAGTCCACTGGATCAGGAGACGTCGGAGCCGGAATCTGGTGCAGGAACAGCGCCCCCAGGTGCCAAGGCGGCATCCCCCCAAGCTGAGGTTTCACCTCAGGAGCTGTCTTCGTTCACAAGCTCTACTGCCGAACTTCCCACGAGCGAGACGGCGTTCAAGAAAGTGGGAGAAGTAGCGGTGGGAGAAGTTCAAAAGACGAAAGCTCCACTGTCGCCTCCGAAACCTTCAGCCAAGCGCAGCAGTCGATGGGATGATGGATCGACAGTTAGTAGCGAGAGAGCGCAACGCCGAGACCGCAGTCGCAGTCATAATCGCACCCGGAGCCGGAGCCGGAGCTCGAGACGCAGTCGTAGCAAGAGTGAGACTCAAGACCGGTTCCGAGAACGTGGTCGTCGCGGTCGAAGAGAGAGAAGCCCCGACCGCAGAGACCACCGTCGAGAGCGCCGACGCGGATACGAACGCCGCAGTCGCAGTCCGGAGCGCTCGGGGCGGAGCCGAAGATACCGCAGCCGTAGTCGCAGCCGTAGCCGTAGCCGTAGCAGTGGACGCTCCAGACGCCGCTGTTGAGGTGGCAATGCACTACTTTTTCCTCTCCGATGCTTGAAGTAGAGAGTAAATTAGTGTAAAAGTGAAGGCACACTTTAGTGGAGAACCTCAGCATCAGGAACATGCAGCGCGAGGAAGCGTACGAGGACGAGCTCATCGACGCCTTTGACGTGGACTCCGACGCGCCCACGGAGTCTGCAGGTGCGCGTGACACACACGCAGTACCCGCGCGCGCTGTGCCACCATCCGAGCATGCGTCAGTTGTCGTGGGGAGTCTTGAGTCGTCCGGAAGGAGACCGGAGAAGCACGGCACTTCTTCAAGTGATCAGCACCATCTTCCTGCTCCTGGTGCGCTTTACCCGTCGTTTGATGACGAGCCGGAGGTTGCTAGCGTGGCAATCGCTCCTGCAAAGCAGCCAGTGGCTCGTGACGAGTCACAGACCTTGCAACAGCTGATTCACCAGCGCAATGAGCGCACCCAACCGAGCCCGCAACCTGAGGCACCAACACGTCTGCTCACGTCTGATGAGCTGCACAGGAGACGACAACTAGTTGAGCGCGAGATGCGCGGCTACCAGGAACGGTTTGAGCATATAGCGCAGGCGCTGGCCGGCGAAACGCCGCACCAACTAGAGGAGCGTCAGAGGCGCGAGTTGGGGCGCCTGCAGCGCGAGGAGAAGCGTCGTATGGCCATCGAGGCGCGCATGGAGCAGCAGGTCGAGCGCCTGCACGAGAGAGAAGCGCGGCGCGCCAAGATCTCCTCAAAAGCTCATCGGGCCTCACGCAGTGCCTCCCCATGCAGCAACGACGAAGAGAACGAGCCTATTGACTCAGAATCAGCAGTTGGCGGCAAGTTGGACGCTGGTGGACACCAAACAGAAGTGCCCGCGAGTTGCAGACGAGAAAGAGATCTCACGATGCCCTAAAGAGCCGAAGCGGGTCAAGATATTGGTCAGCTGTGGCCGAGATCCTTGGGATTCTTACTGGCAGTGGTGTCAAATGGCTTCGTCTAGGACAGAACCAACGGCTGCGTCTCGCGCACGAGGTAGGCGTACGTGTCGGCGTCGTCTTCGAGCAGCGGCTGGAGCTTGGCGTGCACCTCCTTGTGGTACGCATTAAGCCAATCGATCTCCTGTGCAGTCAGCAGCGACACGTCGATGAGCTTTTGCTGGATGGGGGCCATCGTGAGCGTCTCAAACTTGCAAAAGTCGCGCTGGAGTGGACTCTTGATCTCAGGCGCCTGTGGATGCGAAGAAGAGAGAGCGAGAAGCACACCGAGAGTTAGTGCAAGTCAGAGAAGCACAGCCAAGCCAGCAGTTCGCCAACCTTCTTGGCGACCATGACGCTCTCGATGCGGATGCCAAAGTTCCCGTCTTCGTAGTACCCAGGCTCGTTGCTGAGCACCATGCCGTCCTGGATCTTTAGGCCGTTCGGATTCAAGCGGAACGACAGCAGCTACACAACCAACAGACACATACACACATAAACAGAATGCGTCAGTGAGGAACCGTGCTTGTCACTGTTGGCAACGCACCAGCAGAGGGCCTTACCACTCCCTTCTCGTGCACGTTGAGAAAGGCACCGACGCCGTGACCCGTGCCGTGGCGATAGTCCAGTCCAGCCTTCCATAACGGCGCGCGTGTGATAGCGTCCAGCTTCACGCCCTCAATCTTGTCCGGGAAGACTGTGCTGGCCAGCGCGATGTGCGCCTTGAGCACGTGCGTGAAGCAGGCCTTCTCGTAGGCCGTGGGTTCGCCAAAGTGCAGCGTGCGCGTGACATCTGTGGTGCCGTCCATATACTGTGCGCCCGAGTCATTGAGGTACATGGCCGTCGTCGACATCTTGGCACACGTCTCGGATTCAGGTTTGTAGTGAATGATGGCACCGTTGGGCCCGACGGAAGAGATTGTGTCAAAGCTGAGCGACACGAAGCCCTCCATCTCCTGGCGGAATTGCTCCTGCTTGTCCGCCACCTGCACTTCATCCCACTGGTCCTCTCGGCCAGCAGCCATTTCACTCTCCAGCCAGCTAAAGTACTTGACCAGCGCAGCGCCGTCACGAATGTGCGCTTGACGCATACCTTCGATCTCCACTGCACTCTTAATGGCCTTCTGCGCCATAACCACAGATGTGTCTTCCTGACGGTTGGCAGTCGGGATGGCCAGGAACACGGCCACGTTGCACTGCAGCGGGTCTACCAGGATCTTCTTGTCCGTGTTGGCCGCTGTGAACGCCGAGATGTCACCCAGGATGTCCGAGTACGGCTTGCACACCACACCACTCGGATTCAAGTGCTCTGCCACTTCAGTTTGGTTCTCTGCGTCCAGGAACAGGGTCGCCGTCTCCGACGTCACAATAGCATACGACACGCTTCAAGCAAATACGAGTCAATCGCACGCATTAGTGATAGACGAAGGACTCGAGATGATGCACTCGTAGGAGCCGACAAAGCAAACAGAGACTTACACGACCGGGTTGAACTCGACATCGTTACCACGAATGTTGAACAGCCAGGCAATGTCGTCCAGAGCCGTCAGCACGATCGCATCCGCGCCCTTCTCCTTCACGGCCGCGCGCAAGTCCTCCAATTTCGCGGCCACCGAGCGACCCGTGTACTTGTCCGAGAGGAACTGCACTTGCGAGGGTGTCGTGGGCGGACGGTCCTGCCAGATGAGGTCCACGAGGTTCTCCGTCTCGTGTAGTGCCACCAGCTCAATCTCCGTCTCCTTGAGCGCCGCGGCAAAGTTCCTGATTCGCATCGCCAAAGCGCACTTTATAAACAACTCTGCCGCAGTCTACAACCATCAAGCACAGTCCATTCCAACGGCTAGTGACGTACCGAGCAGCGGAGACGGAGGTCAGATACGGGTCAATCGCGAGGCAGCTGTCGCTCGGCAGGTTCTTCTTGGCCCATTGCTGCATATCCACAGTTTAGAGAACCCATCAAAGTCAGCGATTTTCCCATTAGCATCTGCAATACGCAGGATCGAGCCTTGAAGCTGATTTACCTCAATTGTAGGCACGCCCGGTTCCTCGGACTTCATGAGCGTCCAGTCGGCGCTGAGCTCCTGGCCCGCCTGCAGGAAGTAGCGTCCATCCGTCCACATAAGCGCCTTCTCAGGCGTCACGAGCGCCGTGCCATTGGAGCCTGTGAAGCCCGTGAGGAATTCGCGGCGCTTGTTGGCATCGCTCACGTACTCGCTCTGATGCGCGTCCGCAGTATCCACCACAAAGGCCTGCAGTGCCTTGCCCGTGCACTCGGTGGGTGTCCCCGTGACCGCCGACTCCTTGCCCAGATGGTGGCGCAGAGGAAGCAGCCGTACGTTGGTGCGGCTCAGCAGCGCGCGCAGCTCGCGGAGCTTCTCGGCTGCCAGCATCTTGGTCGTCCTTGTCTTCGCTCCTGCCTTCGTCTCCAATTGCGCTTTGTCTTCGTGACAAAGAATCTCAAAGTGAGGCTTGCTCATCAGGCAATACAGCGACGGATCGCATCAAACCACCTGTGATTGGTGGAAACTCCGCACTTAATTTATGGCATATTGTGCTTGGGGGCTGTTGATTCGCTGAAAGCGCCGCATCATAATAAATAGGTGCTGCCTCCTATCCAATACTGCCCCACGGGGCTACAGCCCGATGCCTACGTCGCCTGCGACATCCCCTCTGAGCTGGTTGGGCTGCCTCGAACTCCTTGGTCACCGCCACTGCCGCGGTCTTCGTCATGCTCCGTGGGGCTATCCTTGTCGTCTCCTCCTCCCCTTTGATACTTTCCGGATCAGCTTCATACCTGAGCAACCCCCTTCTCAAAAGGCAGACAGCATCCTCTTCGCTGGCACCACTAGGACACCACGCACGAGTTCTTGGAGTGGTCTCGCGGGATGAGGATCTGGTCCTTAGCCGGTGGGTACGGCATTGTGTTCGCGTCGTGCTCCACGCCCCAGCCTGTGTGCATCGCGATCTCCTCAGCGAGCAACTTGGCGATCTTCACGTGGCCGCTCACTGCATAATGCATGAGCGTCGCATAATCCTCTTCGTCCAGACCTTCCTCCACCTGCAACATCAAGCGCGTCAAAAGGCCAATCAGGTTAGACCCACAAGTCATAAGCGAGGGGGAAAGGACGGCGACGAAACGTACTTTGATGAAGCTGTAGTGCATCTTGTCGTCGTGCTTGCTGACCTTGGAGATGGCCACCTTGATGATCTCCTGCAGCTGCAAGGACACGAACTTGCGGTTCGACTCTGAGTCCTCTGAGCTCATGCAGCCGTCGTCGTAGACCACGCAGAAGATATGAGCGTTCGGCCGGTCTGTCAATTAAAGCGAGGTTCAAACCCGAAGCGTGAGTCGACCTATGCAAGCAAGTTCTCTGCATCCACCTGCTCATGCAACAGGAACACTCACACGAGCGCACTTCCAGCAGGAAGGCCGCGTATCCCTGAATAATGTCGGTCTCGGCCGAGGCTGGAGGGGACAAGTCGTTGATCCCCAGGTTGATCACCACGACGTCAGGGATCCAACTGGACATATCCCATTCTCCCGCGCGAGACGCCAGTGTGTTCTTCCACAGATCCGGCATGTTGGGACCCCAATCCGCCGAGTTGCTGTGCACACCCTTGCTATTCATGATCACAAAACAGTACATCAACACAAGAAGCGTGAGCATCCCTTTACACACTGGCATCTCCAGTAGAGCTGCTAGACCAGGAACTCACCCGCTCCATGCCAGGACATGCGGCTCGGCGTCAAACATCCGCGCCGTGATACAAGCATATCCATTGTAGACATTCTCCATGCGACCCTTCATCCCGAAAAGATTCTTGGCGCTGCTAGCCTTGCCTTCGTTGCCAAAGGCGCAGGTGTCCGAGTCGCCAATGAACTCGATCTTGCGTGTGGGCTGTGGCTCCGGCTGGTCCACGGGCAGCACCTCCGCGTTCTCCTCCACGATAAACCCGTAGAACGTGCACACCTGTGCGGGGTTCACAAGAACAAGAGCGTAAGTGAACACAGTCAGTGCCTGGAGTGTTTTTTGTGGGGGATCCGCTTCTACTCGTGAGATCTGCTCGCGCGCACCTTGAAGGTGGACATGGCGCCACGCATCTGTGGCTCGGTGCGCTTGCAGATGCGGACGGTATGCACTTGATCCAGCTCCAAGTCCGTCGCCACTGCGCTCATGAACACGCGCACACACCGACAGGATTAGCAAGTTGCTCACCAACGGCTGGTCCCAGCGACGTCCTATTGCGAGAAAGCGGCTTCAAGAGGTGGATGGATGCCCCCTGGGCTAGTCGTTGTGGTACTTCACTTACCGTCGCAGCACGTAGCGTTGAGCGACGAACGCAGGATGCAGCGCAGTTCGTCGTCCACGAACACATTGAAGTAATTACCTGTTGCCACCGCACGCACACGAACAAGTTGCGAATGAGGTTAGCCTCTCCCGGTGTCGGACTAAAATGAGTTCAGTGCGTGGCATCGCGTCTGAACTGACGACATCCGAGACTTGGCTACACTTGAGCTGCGAGTCGCGCCCGCCACACGGCTGGCCATGCCATTGACACGGGAGCTACAGCCCTGCACGGCTTGCCCCCGCGCTTTGTGCTCCTTGGCGATGCCGCCGATTGCACACACGCACGCACATACGCAACACGCACATGCAAGCAACCAAACATGCACTACGCACCGTCTCCTTTGAGTCGGATGGCGACGCTGGAGCTGCCGCGCACGGTGAGTGCGAAGCTCACGGCGGGCCAGTCGAACTGCACCGTGTTGATCTTGGTCTTGCGGGCGGCCTGCGCGCCGTGGTGCAGCAGACGGCCCGTGTACTGGATGAGGTCGCGCGCGCAAGCCGGTACGAAACGATAGCTGCCGTCTTTGTACTTGGCGATGTCGAACTTGTACACGTTGGGCGACACGCTGCCGTCCACGCCAGGGCTAGCGCGCTCGTCATCCTCACCCACGGACGTGCCGCGCGAGATGGCCAGCACGCGCGCGTCCGTGCGGTCGGGGGCCACGCCCGGCCGCAGACTCGCGCTCGCCAGCAGCGACGACAGCGTTGAGAAGGACGGCGAGACCACCTGCGTGCGGCCGTCCTCCGAGCGCTGTCCGCCTCGGCGGCGCCGCAGCGCCCAGCGCCCGTGGGTGTGGCCCGTGTCCGTGTCCGTCGCCATGCTTGTGCGCGGGAGTGTAGAGCGGCGAGAGTCTCGATCTGGGCGGGCTGACAGCCGCGAACGTCGCAGACTCGCGCGACGGGCTCACGAAGCTAGGGGCTGGCGTGCGCCGACAGCACGAGCAGCGCGTGTGCGGCGGCGGGCGAGCGCGAGCACACAGCCTTCGACCTCTTCCTCCCGCGTTCGGAGCTCGTTTCTGCATTTTCCTTCCATTCAAGTTGGGAAGGGCTGACGCGTCTTTCGTCCAATTGCAGGCGCGCGTTGCAAACCAAAAGCACGCACTGCGCCAAATGTCCTCGATTCAAGCCCGATGATTGGTCCGATGGCACTATACCACTGTTTTTGATGCCAATTGCAGGATCGGCATTTGTCAAAGCCGCCCTAACCCACAGATGCTCGAGGCACCTGCATTTTCACCGTTCAAGGGCAGCCGAAGTCTCGGTCGACTCCGTCGCCTTCGACATGGGCTCCCAGACTCAGACTGCGTGCCAAGGTGTCGGCCTCGCGCTACGCTACCACGATGCCTCCAGAAGCCAAACTCCGGGCTCTCCTGCCAAGCCAAGCTCCGGCAGCAGCAGCACACATCTCAAAGGCGAGGCGACCAAATCCCTCCATCTTGTTTGCTCCGTTTCTGCCCTGTCTGCCTCGTTTCTGGGCCTGAATCGGCAGGGAGGGGCGACGTGCTCGAACCCATCCAATCCTGCAGCAAACTTTTTGTCGCGCGTATCTATGAGACGGGTCGCCAACGGGTCATCCCTCCATATGACTCGACATAGCTTCAGGAGCCAACCTGTCAAGTCTGTCAAGGCTTTTCAACAGATCCGACACGCAGCCTGCAACCTGCAGCCTACAGCGTGAAGCCTGGCGAGTTGCTCCCGGCCGTCCTCGCCCGACTATTGAGCGGGGATTGTCCGCTTGGGGCGGGGCTCCGGTCGGCCAGCATGATGCTGCAGCCGTTCGAGAGCGTCCGCAGGTGTTTCTGCTCGCAGCAATGGCACCAGCACGCACAGACACAAGGTGAATAGCAGTCCGCCATTACTCGAGACAAGAGTCGAGCACCAACAGGCAAACAGGTGCTGGCGTACTTTCGCCTCGGGCCAGCGGCTCTTGGACAGCTCCAGGAGCTGTTGGTGTTTGTACTCGTCCCAGGTGGCCTGCACAAACCGCAGCACCGATACCCGCGTCAGAGACCTGAACCTCGCATCCACGTACTCTTTTCTGGTGGATGGCACCACCTACCTCGCGCGCCTTCTTCCGAGCGACTTGCTTCTCGCTCAGATACTTGGGTGCGGCGTCACGCAGCTCGCCCAGCACCTCGGACGACAGCTCCATCTCCTGCAGTCGTAGATGGTCGAAGAGCAGCACCTCTACGAGCGAGTCGGCCACCACACAGCACTTGGACGGAGCGTGCGTCTGGTCCAAGAAGGTTGATTCGCCGAACACAGCGGGAGCCACGCACTTTTGCACCAACGCGTTCTTATCGTGCGGTGCCAGTTTCTCGGGCAGTCCACGAGCGCGTAATGGGATACTGAGCGTGAGTCCCTCACCCGGTGCGGCGCCACCGTCGCCACCATCATTAGGAGCTCGCACCGTCGGCGCCTCAGACATCATCATGCCATTGCGTCGACCTCGCAAGAACTTGCGTGCACGAGTGCCGCGTGCATGCGCCTGGAAACCCAACGGCCAGTCCGGCTTGGCAATCAGACGGTGGAATGGCCGCGGGCCCTTCTCGTCCTCCCCGTCAGGTTCTACTCCACGTCTCAGCTTACGTCGAGCTGCTGCTCCGGAGCTTGTCTGGGCTTCCTCACCGCCCTCTAGCTCGTCATCATCGTCACCCTCCAGCTCGTCGTCATCCTCGTCTTCTTGGCCGCCGTCCGGCTCCAGGCTGTGATCCCGTCGCCGTCGACAAAGTGGAGCGCGTGTGAAGTCCTGGTGCACCACACAACTTCCCTTCCAGAGAACCACGAGGTGGCGGGGCTGTTCATTCTGCTCCAGCAGGACGTCGCCCTTGCGGAAGCGCTTGCGCTCCGAGATGCCTACGACGTGGCCCAACTCGCTGGTGCTGAGTTTCCGGAAGCCACGTAGCTGCTGCAGGAAGGCGAAGACGTCGCGGTGCGTCTGCGAGGTAACACCTCGGATGGTGGCGTTGTAGGCGTCCGGCCAGAGCAGTCCGACCTCGGAGCACTCATCGGCGATAAGCGTGGCCTGCGACGACACGGCGAACCCCGCACAGCCAAAGACAGCGCCAGCACCCAAGTGGTGCGTCGTCACTACGGACGCAAAGTCGGTGGTGCCCACGCGGCGTCGCACACTCAGCCGACCTCCTAGCAGCACGAAGAAGTTCTGTGGATGCGCTTCGCCTAGCACGAAGCGCTTGCCGCAGGCCACCACGTCGTAGTCTAGCGATCGGGCTACATGTTCCAGCGTCGCCCGAGGGAAGTCCTGGAAGAAGAGCAGTGTCTGTAGACGTGCCACGATCGCGTCCAACATCTCTGTTGAACGCTCGGCCGCAGGACACACCAGTGCTAATTTGTCGGGTGTGGGTTTCCCAAACAACTGTTCAAAAAGTCCGTCCTCCATCTCGCATTTGCCCAGTGCAGCATTCCCAGTCGTTTGAGTGTTTCGTGAGCCTGTGGGCGTTGCACCAGAAGCGGAGACCACTTCGCGCTTGCTGTACTCGGTCTGCGCCTGCACGAAGAGTCCCATTCGGCGGTACATGAGTCCGCGGTTGTGCAAATATTTGTCGTTCTGCGGCGCCAGTGTCAGCGCCTTGGTGAGTGCCTCCATGGCCTGTGCATCCTTGCCCAGCTTGAGTCGACACACGCTGAGGTTGAAGAGCGCCTCGTGCATAGCTGGATCGATGGCCAAACATGCGAGGAACTCACGTTCGGCCCGCGCGTGCTCACCTCGAGCATCGTAAAGCGCACCACGCAGTAGTCGCGCCAGCTTCTCGAGTGTGGCGCTGGGCGTTTTCAACGCGCGATCGCAGTGCAGCAACGCCTCGTCCAGACGCTTCTCCTGAAAGAGCATGTAAGCTTTGCCCACTAGCAGGTCTCGACCTTGAGCGCGAGGGTCGATGGCCACACAGTGATGCAGCAGTGGGTCCTGAGGCAGGGCGTGCGATGGACCTGACACATGCAGACGCTCGTACAGATGACGGTCGATGCGGATTTGTAGCTCCTGGGGCCGCATGTAGATGAGGTGACTCACTTGTTGACGCGATGGGAGCGGCGGGATCTTCCTCCCCACCGTCGTTAAAGGCAGAGCTGTCGAGCCAAGTGCTGGTGTCGAAGCGCATGGTGTAAGTGATGTTGAGAGGTTGGGTGGAGATAGTAGAGTCCGAGTGGGACTGAGATCGACGCCCAGTACCGAGTGTGGTGAGGCTGCCAGTGTCGAATTAAGTGTCTCGCGCTGTCGATGGCACTGTTTGCGCTGGTTGAGACTCAGCTCCAATAGAATAGCAGGCCGGTCGAAGGTCACGGAGCTGGGTCGAGTCGCGGGTGCCCCTGCTGCCAATCGTCTTGAACTGGAAGCGGAACTGGGCGGCGTCACGTAGTTCTTCATCTTCTCCGCTGTTGATTCACCCTGCGATTGGCGTCTCGCTGGAGTCGGAGTCGTATTTGCAGTCGACGTGGAAGCTGAAGACGAAGCTTGGCCAGAAGCAGCAGGGTTGTCAGTCAGTTCCTCTGGCGCGGAAGGCGCCTGGATGCTGCAGCAGCGAGCGAGCTCCGTCTGTGCAATAGTGAGCGAGTGCAGCAGTTTGGCGAGTCTTTCAGCCAGTGCATCGGGTGCCAAACCGTCCTCAAAGTAGCCGCAGATCCCACCTTGATGCAGCGCACGTGCCAAGAGCTTTTGGGCTTCGGCGTCAGCAGCCAGCGAAGCCTTCACCAGCGCGGCGACAGGCGTACGGAAGCAACGACGCTTCATTTCGCGTAAAAAGGGGATCGATGCACTGGATGCTGCAGTTTGGTCGTGGCCGGCGTCCAGGTGAAGTAGTATAAAGTCTATGCGAAAGAGCGCCATGAGTGCAAAGGCGCGCTCATTGCTGGACGCTACGAACATCTCGAAGCGCTGTTCGAGTCCGTCGGCCAGGTCCTCGCGCCGCTGCATGTCTGGGTCCACGATCATTACGCGGTAGTGCTGCTGCGTGATTGGGTCCAGGAACACAGACCGCTGTTCCAAGCCGGCCTGGAACCCACGTGTGCGCCGATCCACTTGCATGGCACGGTTCTTCTTCACCTTGGTCAAGAACCGCCTTCCTGCAGTCGTGAACTGCGTATTGAAGATGGCTTCATTGGGAATTGTCGAGTGAGGCTGGGCTTGGTGCTGGTCCTTCTGCGGCGAGTTCGAGTCATTGCGCTGCGGGCTCTGGGGCTTAGAAGCTGAAGACCGGCGAGGTTTCTTGAAGGCTATAGCCCGGGCCTCGGTCTTGGCTACCAACGCGCCCAACATCGCCTACAATCAGCCGTGCTACTCAAACGACTCTGGAGAGCAGTCACAGCGCAGATGTCTGCCATTTCGTCCCTACAGAGCGTGTCAAGAATGCTCCAAGTGCCCAAGAATAGACGAGTAAGCTGGGGTGATGAGTGCTGCGTGTGCGGATCCCGACAATGGAGTGTAGCGCATTCGAGCGCCCGGAATCGCGCACGACTCGAATCTCTTTCAGCAACGTTGCGCCATGTGTCGAGATAGTATACTGTTTTGGATGAACTCTAGACGTCTTCGCTGAACAACATCGACTTGGACTGCATCGGAGAGGAAAAGCAGAGCCACAGAAAGCACGGGGAGCCATCTCATGCCAGTTTGCGAGCGAGGAAACTGACACTCGTTTTCGTTCACAACTTGTCCTCGGTCTTTGAAATGAGTCCCAACACCACACTCTTGACTCACAACTGGTCAGTCAATTCTTGTCCGAGCCACACTCTCGGAATCACGGCGACGCCGAGGGATCTTCTCGCAAGCAACTCCGGTTCACGTCCCAGCACCGCGATGTGAAAAGAGGGGACTGATATAGCGTCTTGACGCCGTTCGGAAGGTGCTGGAGAGTCACACGCCCGGGTGACTTTGAAAGGTCGACGGCTGCGTCTCCAGCGGCTCTTCACCTCCTCACGAACTGCCACTAGTTGGAACAAGCATCTGCGAGATACAATCAAGGTCGTCTGACACGGGAGCCCACGCCAGCTGTGAGACTCATGAACGGGGAGTGCCAGGAGCTCAAATGGCTCGAGGTAGGGACTCTATGCGTAGTCCTTCCAGCGTATCTGCGCTTTGACGTGTCAGTTAGCCCACTAACTGATCTTGCATTGGTTTTATGGCGGGTGGACCAGTCGAGTGAATACGCTTCCTGGGGCTCTCATGTTGCGCAGACGATGGAAAAGGAGTCGCCGCAGCCACAGGAGCGCTATAGCTTGTCTGGAGCGTGTGCCGGCCAGTTGAACGGACATATGTGAGCCGCGAGCTGATCTTTGGACTCGAATATCACCCCACAGTGCTGCTCACACTGTCGCTGTCCGTACTCTCTTGGCTCTGGTGGCTTGTGCAATCGCAGAGTGGTCCTTGTGGGCGGCAGGGAGGAGTCGCCAAGCGAGTGCTTCACTAGTGTCTCGCGCTTGGATCTCTTCGACTTGAACACGACCAAGTGGATGACCGACTACGACGTGCAGGGGTCGCTCACACATCGCATCGGCCACTCCGTCGTGACCATCGAGGGGAAAGCGTACACCTTCGGAGGCGAACAGCTCATCGACGACGTTGGATACGACAGCGATAATCACCCACAGCAGCTACTGGGCGATGCTTATGAGATCAGCTACAGCGACAACATCCTCAGCTGCACAGACATATCTCCAGTGAGTGGGGATAGCAGTGATCCCAATGCTCCGCCAGTACCGCTACCCTGTAAGCGAGTGTGGCACGCAAGCGCTGCAGTGTGCTTTATCGACTCCGCAAGCACGCCCGAGACCCCATCCACCCATGGTATGCTTGTAGTTGGAGGCAAAGATTCGCAGGGTGCTGTTCTGTCGGACATTTGGCTGCTGACGCTCAACACCGAGAAGGGCCCACACTGGACGCAGCTCTCGGTACGAAACCGCTTGCTCTAAACTGCTTGACAGGAGAGTTCTCCGAGGTCTTACTCACTCTTACGTGCTGTGCTTATCCATTGAACTTCTTCTCACCACAGCCATCAGGTACGAGTCCGCTTCCGCTGGCGTTCCACTGCGCCGTGCCACTCGGCGACGGTGATCAAGTGGTAGTCATGGGTGGCAAGCAGCACGCAGATCCGTTGACAACAGCCATGAACCGGGAGATCCACCTTCTAGACATGGCCAACAACGTCTGGTCGGTCGTGGCAATCGCCAACGAAAACGCAGCCATCAGTGAGGCTTCAACCAGCCTCACAGCGCGGTGCTGTGCCACTGCGTTGGCCATGCAGCTCCCCATTGACGAAACGACGGGGGTAGTACGTCGCATCAAACCCGACGACAAGAACCCGAAGCCGTACGAGACGCAGGAGGTGGTGGTGATCTTTGGCGGCTTCTCCGAGTTCGAGTCAGCGCTGATGCCGTCGTCAATGCTCATTCTGGAAGCCAAACGCCCTCGTCTACGAGAGGTACATTTGCCAAACGCCAGACTGGGTAGCTACATGGCCCACGCTGTCGCTGTAGGTCCCGACCACAGGGCGTTCTTCCTCTTTGGGGGCTCACCAACACCGGATCCCGATGAATATGATGAGCCTCAATCGTATTTGGACACCACCAGAGCATTGGACTTCTGGAAAACACCACCGGATTTCCCTAGCGAAGCCGATGAAGAAGCTCAGTGCCAAGCGGACGCCAATCCAATCAAGACCAAGACGCTGAGCAATGGCGACGTGTACGTGGGAGAAATGAACGCGACGCAGACACAGCGTCACGGGAAGGGCAAATGCTCGTACGTCAATGGGGACGAGTACGACGGTGACTGGCTCGACGACCAGCGCAGTGGCCAGGGCGTCATGAACTTTGCTAGCACCCAGGACGTGTACGCCGGCCAGTGGGAACACGACCAGCGTCATGGCTACGGGATCTACGAGTACCACATGAATACGTCAGAGAATGCCGAGAATCTGCAGAATCCACAACGCCAGCCCAAGAAGTACGAGGGTCAGTGGACGCATGACCTCAAGCATGGGCCCGGTACTCTCACTTTCTCGGACAATTCGCACCTCGTGGGGTCCTGGACCAACGGCGAGCTACAAGCCCGAGCAAACAGTCGATTGGAAGGCTACGACGACGGTCAAAACGGCTCCTGCAGCTACGTGGGCGAAGTCCTCGATGGGAAGCCCCACGGTCACGGCGAAAGTCGACATGAGGCCTCAGGAGAGGTGTACGTGGGCAGTTGGGTGGACGGGAAGCGCTGTGGCCACGGCGTTGAGACGCTACGAGATGGCTCCGTGTACCGTGGCGAGTGGCGCAACGGCCGTCGCAATGGCTTTGGCGTCTTGGACGATGTCCGGACGCGTGCACGATACAATGGCAAGTGGGTGGGCGGTGTGCGCTGCGGTCGAGGCGTGTGTACTTACGCCAACGGCTGTGCCTATGATGGTGACTGGCTGGACAACGAGCGTCATGGCACCGGCCGCTACAGCTTTGCGGATGGCTCATGCTATGATGGCGCTTGGCAACACGACACTTTCTGTGGTGATGGATCCTTCGTGCTGTTTATCGACGATGGCAACAGTCTCCGGCCGCGTACCACCGAGAACAGCGACAGCAACGGCAAGTGACTGAAGACTCGGACGACTGAGCGAGCAGTGGCAACGCATCATAATCTAGTACATCATGCGATACACTTCAGTCTTGGTTGCGGTGGTTTGGCTCGCAGGGGTGAGACGCATTAGTAGTAGAGGTCGTTGCCGCCGAGCTGCGGACGGCGCCGACTACTCTCCAGGTTGAACTTGTCCACGAAGCTCTTGAGTCCGCTGTTGAAGAGACTGCAGCGGATCGGCATCTCCAGCTCGTAAAACGGGTTCTGCGGATCAAATGCATGCAGCAGACAGTCTACAGAGTGAGTCTCCGCCAATTGCAGGTGGTTCAGCCCCAAGAACGCGTGCGGATTGTCTGGTATCAACCTTGAGCACGTAGTCCACGTAGAGCTCGTAGATGGTCTGCAGCGCCGTGTCCAGTTCCGCGGTGCCCAACGCCGCCGTGATGAAGAACTTGATGCCCGTGGGCGTCTGCAGACACTGCAGCCGGAAGCTGCCCGTCTCGAGGCTGTCGATGCCGCCCGAGGCTACGGGCGAGGCCAGCACGGCGATGGCGTGCATGCTGTGGAAGGTGGAGCCCAGCCGCAGGTGGTCGTTGGAGCTCAGCTTGGGCGCCGCCGCGCTCAGGTCCTGCTGGTAGATGAGGCCGCCGGCCTTGTTGATGATGTAGAGCGAGTGCAGCATCTTGGCCCAGCGCGGAGCTTCGACGGTGGTGCACCCAGAGAGCGGCGAATGGAAAGGAAAACACTCGGGTTTTTCTTTCCGTCTCTAGTTTCGGGAAACGGGGAGTGGAATCTGCTCCTTTCCACGTCGCGCCCTCTTTCATTCTTTGATGTAAGATGGTTCGTGCGTGACACCAAGATTGTGTCTTTCAAAATGGATACTTTAATCAGGTCAAAGAGGACTGCTCTGGCAAAACTCGAGCGTTTTGCGGGGGCTGGCCTCTTTGACTCGATTAACGTAAGCTTTGGGGGGCGTTCCTTCGTCGCCGCCGCCCCGAGTCGGAGGCGCGCTTAGCTATCGTAGACCGAGAGCAACATACTCCGTCAAGTCGTGAATAGCGCTGACGAGTGGGACCAGAGGCGTTCCGGCGTGCATTTGAGTTTGGCACTTCGTGCTGTCCAGATCGGGCTTGCTGTGCGAAGAAACCTTGCCCAGTCCGTTTTCCTCAGACACGGGGAAACCCACTTCCGCCGGGAGCTTTGTATTCCCACTAGTGAAGTGCGGCTGTCTCGTTCCGCGACGCCTTCAGCTCTTCCAGGGGGATTTCCGTAGTGAGATCGTCGAAAATGCCGCGAGCCCGTACATACAGCCAAAGGGGGTACTCCGGGTTCTTGACCCGGCTAAAAGTCGGCCTAGATGCGATCCTCTGCACGAGTTTTCCTGCGTCAATCACA
>JAADYK010000464.1:0-19628 GCA_023338225.1 Halophytophthora batemanensis
CCCGCAAGGAGCTCCAGTCAGACTCGTTTGTCGTGGACGGCGGCCGCACAGCCAAGATGTACAACGAGCTGAAGCTGGACCCGGCCAACTTCTGCAAGCAGTACGAGAAGTGGCTGGATGCTGAGGGTCTTACGGCCGACATGAAGGCCAAGCGCGCACCACTCCCAATCAACTTCCACTGAGCCTGAAGTTCTGGTCATGAAGGCTCGAGCGTGTGCAGACAGTCCAACGGAGTCATCGCTGGGGATCATGACCTGGTACTTCGTGGGAAAACCGCCGTGCTGTCCGTTGTTGCGGGTGTCAGGATGCCACCGTGTCGTATCCTGTGATCTGCGCCCGTGCGCTAGAAGAAGTCTGGATGACCGAGACGAGAGCAAGTCTGCCACGCAAACATCCATGTTCCATTCATTTTCTTGGGTTTATGAGTTTTGCTTGTGCCACCAAGCTCAGAGGTGGAAAGGGGGGAGACAACAGTAGCTTGCCCGTTACCGCACCGCACGCTGCGTCCTGTGGATCTCGTACACGAGCATCATGGTGGAGTACTTGGCGCGTCGGAAACTGTCGAACTGGTAGTGGTGCTCCTCGCAGTTCTTCAACATGTCCGGCCGATGGTCCAGGAACGGACACGACGTCTCCGCCTCCACACTGTCTATCTGGCCGCAGCACGCTTCCACGAAGCTTGGTGGAGATACTTCTGTGAGCGACGCCTTCCCTGTGCCCACCGTGGACTTACATTGCGCGCAATAGTACGCATCTACCTCCTCTTCCTTTGACGCCCGCCAGTACGATGCGTTGACTATCAGCTGCTGGCACCCAGCACACGCTGGCTGCAACGCGATCACAAATAGCGACTCGCGTGCCGCCTTTACCGAGTCGATCACGCGCTTGCGATACTTCGGGCCACGTTGGTTCCCGGCCGCTGCCTCCTTCGATAGTTTGCCTCTCTTTGGCGGCTTCGACGCGAGCCGCTCGGCCTCACTGGGCCAGTAGTCGCCGTCGAAGTACGGGGGCAACCGCGTGTCGAGGTTGGCTTCCAGCTGCTCAAAGTCGCACGCGTACAAGTCTCGACAAGCGAAGACAACGCCGGTCTGCTTGCCCTTCTTGGCCATGCTGAGGTACCATTGCAGCAGGCGCTCCTTGCCCGGGTTCTTCTGAAATGGCGGGTGGCACCAATAAATAAAATCGCCCCCGCGCGTACTCGGACAGGCCCAAATGTGTGCGTAGTGGAACCCATTGGCTTTGCAAGACGCCAGGTACGAGATGAGGATCTGGTGGTACAGACTCGTGCGCACGTGGCGCGGACGCATGTACACCAGGCTGTCGATGTACGCGATGTAGGTCCGGTTGCGGTTCGCGGCCACTGGGCAATCGTTACCGTACTCTTGGACATACCTGGAGAACAAACAAGTGAGTAAACAAAAAGCACGCAGCACACAGACAAACATCAGTCACTGGGACACCATTACCCAATAATGGCACTCCTCCATTCATCGGCAAGTGGATTAGAGGCACTTACATGGAAAAGATGCACACTTCGACACCGTTGATCATCTGGAAGACGAAGATAGTCTTCGACGTGAACTCGATCGCTTGTGGATACTGCACATAGCAAACAAAAGCACAGCAAAGGCGTTAGTGCGCTGTAACCCCCACCCAACCTTTCCTCGAGTTACAGGAATGCACCTCTTGGGTCTCCGACCGGAAGCTCTCACGCACAACTGGACTAACGTGACACGCGCTCTTGATGGAAGACACCACCTTCACGACGATTGACCGCGCAGCTTCGTGCTCGCCCAGCTCTATGAGGTGTCGCTCCACCCACTTCTGCATGAACTGAGACAGCGCGCAAGAGCGCAGATCTTGACTCTTCACAAAACCTACTGCCGCGCTCGCGTCCACTGCCTCCAAGTCGTCTTGCGTCAAAAAGTCAAGCACCTTTTCCTCGATCTCCGTGTCGAAACCGAGTGCGCGTGTGAATTCCTTGGAATGGGCCTTGCGCTTGAGCGCCGGGCTGTGTGATTCCAGCAGGTCCAGCTTGTCCTTCTCCATCTTCACGGGGAACTCGTCTACCGACGTCTCGGTAGGAGACATACCAGGCTCCTTGCTCGTCTCGTCGACTGTCAGCTCGTCCAGGCGGCACAACGGACACGTATAGAGCACTTCTTCGTCTTCCGCGGCGTTTTCGCTGGCGTTGAACAACGCGCAGATCTGGTGCACCCAGCCGTTGCAGCGGTCGCACTGTACCCAGGGCTCTGTGAGCTCGTCCAGGAACTTGGACTTGAGTAGACAAAGCTTGGCGATCGTGTATTCTGCTAGCGCATCGGTGGGCGCATTCTGATGGTTGTTGCCAGGCGATGCTGGTGTCTTGAGCGTCAGCGTCTTGGGCAGCGAGTTGTAGCACTTGGAGCACCAGTGGTAGTGGCCATCAGGCGTCTTGTAGTACACTGAGTGGCGCTTGATCCGCTGTCGACAAGCACCTGAGCACTGAACGAAGGGTGGTTCGAAGTTGATGCATTTCTCGTTGCAGATACCGCACACATTAGCGAGACAGAACGGACACGAGTGTTCCTGACGGCGTTTGGCCTGCGCTTCAGCCTTAGCCTTGTAGCGAGCAAAGTCGGCCTCAAACTCTTTGAGCAACAGCGTCGCTGCTTCATGCACCAGATGTCCAGGCGGGTTGAACAAGCGCGCATTGCTGAACACGAGTCGCACGTCGTCCGCACAGGTGTCAGCTGTGGAGTATTCCAGATTCAGACATTTGTTCTTGACCAGCGCCAGGTCCATGGGGTGCTTCACCACTTCCAAGTAGTGCGGGATGTTCCACAGCACCGGGTCTACGCGCACGTTGAACAGTCCGTGGTTGCCCTTGTGGAACATGAGCTTGGTCACGAGCGCCAGCATCGGCCGCAGGAACACCTCGCGTCGTACATCGCGCAGGTGCTGGCGGATCTGCTCCGCTGACGCCACGTTCAGTGGCGACAGCGCCACGCTCTTGGGGCCCGCGCTGGTGCTCTCGTCGCGTCGCGGCCATGTCTGGACCGCCGTCGCACCAGCATCCGCCCTGGTTTCCTCCGTAGCGCTGGTGGCGGCTCTAGCATCCACCGCAGCGCCATCTTCGCGCTTGAGCTTCTTCTCGCACGGCCGCTCGCAGTGCTCGTTTGCCGAGTCGCTCGCAGCCGCCACTTGGACCGCGCGCTTCTGGCCGCACGTGTCCGGCGAGCGACCCGCGGCCGCTTCCAGCCCCGTCACCTCGTCCAGCGCCTCGCTCCGCGCTGGGTCTTGGGCGCGCGCGCGCCCAGGCGCTTCCTGGCCGCCGGGGGCGGCGTCCGTTGCCTCGGCCGCATGAGGGCGCTCGGAAGATTTCGCGCGCGCTGAAGCAGACGCAGCGTTCAAACCCATGGGCTTGGCCGGCACACGCCAGAATGTTTGTTTTGACTGGGGAATTGTATGGGCTGGGGGGATTCCGCCGCCGTTCGTCCGACTTCTGGCTTCGCGGGCATATGAGGGAGTGCGGTCGGAAAAGCGGGGGAGCCAGGGAGAGAGGGATCGAAAGTTCCAGACTTCCGGCCTGTGATTGGTGCGAAAGTCTCAGTTGGCGCCCGTGGATTGGCGCAAAAGGGGCAGGCCCGGAAAGTGGCAGCCAGCACTTGCCCTTGAAGCTCCAGGCGAGGGCTCTGCTGGCGCAGACTGGAGGCGAGCTCTCGACCAGCGCTCTTTACGAAAGCACCGTGAGCACGTGCACGTCCATGCGCGTTGGAGGCGGAGAAGTTTTTTCTCTTTCTCTTTCTCTCTCTCTCTCTCGCCCAAGGCGCAGTTATCCATCGGGGTTCAGTCCCCATCCAATCCAGTCGCTGTTTGTTTTCGACCTTTTCCATCAGGAGCAAGTGTACCTTTGATCGGGTACACGTGACGCACCGGTGTCAAACCGGTTTCGATACCCCTTTTCCTTCCCCCTGAGCTGAAGAAGCTCAAAGCGCAAGTAAGTGGGTGCACTGCAGACGACGTCGCTGTCGCTGTCTGCAGAGGCCATGATGCTGGGCGTGGGAGGCGACGTGGAGGCCTTCGGCCAGTCAGAGGCGCTCACCAAGCGCCTGGCGCACATCCTGGAGCAGTACCCGGACGGGCCCAACATCTTCACGGAGCTCATTCAGAACGCGGACGATGCGGGCGCCACGCGAGTCTGCGTTCTCTACAATCGCTGCACCTACGGGACGTCATCCCTGCTGAGCCCCGCCATGGCCAAGTGGCAGGGACCGGCGCTCTACTGCGTAAGCGTCTGCGCTGTGTCTGCGTTCTGTGACGCTTTGGGCTGGGCGTCATTATGCTGCGACTTACCGACTCACAATTGCTACTGTCTCTGCTTTCGGTGCGCTACCATTACAGTACAACAATGCGGAGTTCAGTGACAGCGACTTCATCAACCTAGCGCGCATTGGGCAGGCCAGCAAGCTGCAGCGAGCCGCGACCACGGGTCGCTTCGGCCTGGGCTTCAACTCCGTCTACCATTTCACTGACCTGCCGTCCATTGTGTCGGCCAACTCGATCGGTATGCCCTTGTTTCTGTTGCATATGCACATACTAGCGGCTATTTTACTTGGCCGTTTTCCAATCTAACCTGCATGCTGCGTTTTACGGACCTTTGCAGTGATGTTTGACCCGCACGCTTCGCATCTGCCTGGCATTTCGGCCGCGAATCCGGGAATCAAGATCCGCTTTGCCAGCGCCGACATCGTGAAGAAGTGTCCGGACCAGTTCGCACCTTTCCAAGGCGTTTTTGGCTGTGACCTGACGCAGCGCTTCAATGGCACTCTGTTCCGTTTCCCGCTGCGCAACCGTGCGCTCGCAGAAGCTAGTGAGATCAAGCGACGTGCCTACTCTCAGCGAGAGATCGCCGACTTGTTCGAGAGTTTCCAGGGCTCCATCACAGACACGATGCTCTTCCTGCGCAACGTTCGTCAGGTGGAAGTGTACATCCAATCAGAGACAGAGCAGTCGCCTGTACTGCTCTACGGTGCAGAGGTGCCTGCGGAAGACCGTGGCGATGCGTGGAGAAAGATTGATCGCTTCATGCGTGGCGATGTCGATACAAGACAGACGCCTGGAGCAACAGAGGCGTCAGCTAAAAAGGCGTTTTACGAACGTCTTCACGCCACGCCAGAGGAAGAACTACCTTCTGCGACACAAGTCCTACACATTCAAACAATCCGAAAGAAGGGTCTTCAGGAGATCCTGCACAACTTTCGCCGAGGGAAGGACTCGGCGTCGCTACTGGCGGCCGCTGATGGAGAAGTGGATATGGAGAAGACGATGGAGAAGTATCTGGTGTGCAATCGCCTGGGCGGTGGACGAGCGCGCGAGATCGCTTGTGCGCCTGAGAACGAGGCTTTGAAACTGATTCCGTGGGTGGGTATTGCCAGTCGGATCGACGGCGTTGCTATCGAAGGCCGCGCGTTCTGCTTTTTGCCGCTGCCTGTGCGTGTAGGACTGCCTGTGCACATCAACGGGTACTTCGAGCTGTCTTCCAACCGCCGTGATATCTGGCACGGCGATGACATGACAGGTGATGGCAAGCTTCGGTCCGAATGGAACGCGAGTTTGTTGGCGGATGCGGTGGCTCCCGCTTACCTGACGTTCCTGCTAACGGCCAAGAGCATGTGCGGAGATGACACTGCAAAGTACCTCTCGTTTTTCCCTCGGAAGCTTCCTGGAGACCCGTGGAGTAGCATCGTACGAGAACTTTTCCGCATCATGAAGGACCAACCGGTGTTCATTGCGTCGAGCCCTCTGCAACTAGCTGCTGACTCAACGGAGGGAGCTGGACGGGCTGTGGCGCCAAGTGCTTCTGTTGTGGTGGACGACACGATCGCCGATTGGGAAACACTGGAAAGCGCACTGAGCAAGACGTCGCTGACGACGGTGCATTTGCCGGCTCCCCTGAGAGAGTTGCTGATTCAACTGGAGGCTGTTTATGGCGCAATGACCCCCAAGTTTTTCCGTGATTTGACTCGTGGAGGTCAATTCCTGCCCACCTTGATGAAGGAGGCACTTGAGCGGGTTGTGCAGTTCTGTCTCTCGGACTGCCAGAACTCGATGGGGCCTGCTGCTCTTCAAGCGCTGGACCAACTGCCACTGCTTCCCTTGAAAGACAGAACGTTTGGTCGATTTCGCTTGGGTCAGAAAGGGAGTGGGGAAGGCGGTGGCAAAGAAAGCGAGCATCAGTTGTATTACTTCGGAAACGAGATTGAAGAAGGGCTGCTGGAGATGTTCCCTCACCACGTGATCAACGGCAAATTCCGCAAGTATTTTGACGTGCTGCCATCGGTCTATGATTGCTCCAACGTCCGTGTGGTAACGCTCTCGACGATTCTGGACAGCTTCTTGCCACGCATCCTCGCTCGTCAATGGACTCAAAGCAGCGGCGAAATCTTCGCACTCAAGTCGATCCCGGCGGAAGATTCCAACGGTGCGCGTTCCAGTAAGGAGTGGCTGCGACTGCTGTGGAAGTACGTGGAGACGCAGCTATCAAGCACGGAGCAGCTCCCGCAGAACTTCCTGAAGTGGCCGCTAGTCCCCATCCTGCGCGATGGTGAAACGAACTGGGTGCGTCTGTCGGCCAACGTGAGTCTTGTAATCCAGACCTCCGAGATGGCTCCGGTGGTCCCAGAATTGCTCAGTCGGCTGCAGCAGGCTCTGACGAAAGTGGGCATTCTAGTTGTGGATACATCGTTTGTGAACGGTGACAAAACCATTCAGTGGCTGCTGGCGCACAAACGCGCTCACAAGTTGACCTCGAACGGCGTGCTCGCTGCCCTGAACCACTATCAATTTTTCCAAGATCGCAAGAGCTTCAAAGAGATTTTCGCGGGGGCATCGGCAGAGGACAAGCAGGTGCTGTGCGATTTCTTCGCGTCAAGCGGTCTGGATGCGGCTGGGACAGATCTCCAGCCTGTTCTCTTCGAACTTCCGATCTTCCCTGTTCATTCGGGTGGAACGATTGATGAGGCAGTCAACGCTCAAGGGAATTCCGCGATACCCCAAGCAACGGAGTACGTCAGCTTGAGACGGGGAGGGTACTTGCCTGACGCAGATGCGGACGGGAGGGTCCTGGATAGCTCTTTCTTTTTCGTTCGCAGCGACGAGATGCGAAAACTACTTCGTGACTGTGGAGTTGATGAGTGGCCGTACGCGAGAATACTGCTGGACTACGTTTTTCCTCGACTACCAACGCTCGAAGCGCAGGACAAGGGGTTGGTGGACTCCGTGCTGGTCGATGCACTGGTGGCATTGCCATTTCACCAACGTAACGACTCACGATTCCGCGATGCTGTTCTGACGCGCCGGATCATTCCATCACGAAAGCGGGTTCTTCGAGCGGTGAAAGAGCTCCATGACCCAAGCATTAGCGAACTGAGTGACTTGGTAGGCGAGAATAGTTTGCCTGCGGAAGCATTTTCGACGCCGGAAATGATCGAGATTTTGCGGGCGCTTGGTCTTCGCACGGGGTTGTCGTGCCATGCAGTACTGGAGAGTGCGCGCTCGGTTGAAGCGATTTACACGGAAGACGAAGGGGCCTCCGCGGAGCGCGCATGTGCAAAGGCACACAGTTTGTTGACTATTGTCAATAAGCATTTCGATACGATGCTGGCCGGTGCGTCATCGGATGCGAGAGGCAGCGGTGAAAACGCGCAGACGATGGAGAGCATCATGGCTGAGCTGAAGCAAGTGCAGTGGCTGCCTGTGCGCATTGAGCCGCTGGACCCTGCAATGCCTTGGAAGGTCTCAAGAGGAAGTGGCGGCCATCCAGTTCGGGTGTCAAGCGCGGTGCATATGCGCCCTGAAAAAGATGCGGTAAGCGCCTTTGATGCTGACTCCTTTCACGTTGTGGTATCAGCTAATGCGGTACCTGTTGTTGTGCTGTTTGCGTGTGTGGTAGTGGTTTTGTTCCTCGAGCATGGATATTCTAGACGGAGAGCTGCTTTCAGAAGAGCTCGTCACAGCATTTGGATGGAGAGACCAAGTGGACTCTCTCGTATTGGCGGAACAGCTCAAGGCGATCGGCTCGAAGTGGGAGAGCTACCATCGGCGAGGTGGGCCTTCGTCTTCTCCGAGTGCCACGGCTTGGCGATTTCCGCTTGCGGAGGTTCACCAGATGTACGAGGAACTGGAAAGCTTCAGGCTTCGGAACGAAGACAGGTGGAAGGAGTCTGCGGTCTATCATATGCTGATGAACGGACCGTGGATCTGGACGGGGAAGGGATTCGTTCAGCCGTGCCAGATCGCAGTTGAAGCAGATGCTAGCCTGGAGCCTTTGCTGTTCAGTGCTCCAAGTGCCCACATCATTTCTCGCTCACTCCTCGTATCTTTCGGGCTGAAGGATGCTTTTTCAGCCGTGGAGTACCTGGAGGCGACCATGCGATTGCCGCTGAACACTCGACTCTCCGAGGAGCAAGTCAGCGCTTGTTTGAAGATCTACGAGCTCCTCGGGCAAGAATCAGTGTTGTTAGAGACGGCGCTAGGCTCTTTCGCCTCGCGAAAGCTGGTGCTACTGGATCAGTCAAGGCGCCTTGTTCCCGCCATCCAGCTAACCTTCGACGACATGGAGTGGAATGAGTCTCGAGAGGTTCGTCGCGGAGCAAAGTTTGTATCTAAGAAGGTTCCGAAGAGCGTCGCGGCGGCGTTGGGTGCGCTGTCGTTGCACTCGAAGCTAGCACAGACGTCTGTGAGCAGCCGGCGTGTTGTGTGTCCGCCGATAAATGCGCTGGAAAGAGTGCTGCCTACTCGACAGGAATGGTATCACTCATTCCTGTGGGAGATGATTCTCGCAGCGGAGCGCTGTGGAGGTAGCCAGATCGACTTCTTCCTGGACTACCGCCACCACCCGGCGCAGCGTGTGATTCAGCCATCACTGCAACCACTCCAGGGTGAGGCGCTGTGCATCCACATCCACAACATGGTTTTGAGCGAGGACGACATCAACACGCTCTTCCATGGAGATTCTTCTCGTCCAGGACTCCTCTGCGGCTTTGTGGCGTCGGACTGCATGCAGATTCTAAGCGGCGACGGGTTTTACGTACTGGACCCAACCGGTTGCTACCTCGCCACCTCGCCGGGATCTGCAACGGCTTCAGCGTCTGCGTCTGATGCGAAGACCAAGTCGACTGGTTTGGGTCGTCGTTACGAAGCGCTGAGCCAAGATTTCGTTCGGTACCCTGACCAGTTGCTCCCTTTTACAACGCTCCCATCGTGCCCGAGCAACGTGTCAAAGGCCACAGCGAGCACGGTGATTCGCTTTCCATGGCGAAAAGCGAGCTCTACGATGTCGTCATACACCTTGGACGAGCAGAAAGTGAGCAGTCTGATCTCCTTCATCAAGTCCCAGTTACAGCACGCGCTGGTGTTCACGGAATCTGTCCACCGAATTTCGCTCTGGAGCGTGGGCAAAGAGTCGGAGTTTGCTTCCCACTGCCATGGCGAAGTGTCACTCGACTCACCCGAGCGTACACTGCGGAAGCGCAACATGACGCGGCAGAATACGGAGTGGAAGAAGAAGTTTAGTCTCCACCGGTTCTTCAAGGGCCCTGTGGTCCCGGAGAACCAGGTGCAGTTTACTGTGAATTTGGAGTTGGAGAACCAGCAACACCGAGACACGTGGCTGCTCTCCGACAACATCGGGATGGGGAGAAGTCGAGACTTGGCTTGCTCTGCGGTTCACGAGGTGCTTCACTCGACTCCATATGTGAGTGTGGCATGTCATCTCTTGCGCGACGGAAATCCAGCACCACGGCTGCGTGGGCGTTTGTTCAAGATCGCTGATACGCGGCAGCAGGTGGGCCTGCCAGTGCATATCAATGGATGCTTCAAGAAAGCGATGCGGGACAAGCAGCTCGTGTTGAATCCTGCCGGGAATCAGCAAGCCAAGGGCGGCGGTTCCAGCGGCTTGAGTGGCAGTGAGCAGCAAATCACAGCTGGTTGGAACCGGGTTCTTCTCGAAGACAATGTTGCAAATGCGTATGTAAAGCTTTTGCTGGCGGCCAAGGAAAGCTACGAACGCTCGTTCCCCAAGGCACTGTACAACATCTGGCCCTCGCTGCGAAAGGTAAGTGAGGTGGGTTGTCAGCTGTACGTTGGTGGTTGTGTCAGTGCTGACCTATGTGGAATTCTGTGCAATTGGGCTAGCAGGGCCGAGAAAATGAGCTTGGGTCCCTTGTACAGATGCGCACCTATCGCGCTCTGGGCCCTCAGGAGTTGTTTAGATGCACGGACGGCAGCTTCCGCGGATTGAGCAGCGCCTATCTGCTAGATTTCTCTGGCATGGACATTCATGTAAGTTGTTTACTGACGTTGGTGTTGTGTGTGATACCCAAGATTCGCTAACATTTCTTGCTGTATACGCTTGTCATTGCCCAGGTGGCATCATTTGCCCAGCTGCATTTCCCGTCCTTTGACATCCCAGCACGCATTCTTGCTGACTGCTCTCGACTTGTGCCATCGCGGGTTGCGGCAGTCACCCCGAAGACTATGCGGCGCTTTCTGCGGAGTGCTGGGAGCTCTGATGTCCACTCAGAGGTGTGCCTGTCACTCTTGGAGTACTGTCTGAGTGATGTGCCATTCCCGCTGCCAAGCGAGACGGATCCGCTCTGGGCCGAGTTCCATGGCCTCTCGCTTCTCCCGCTGGAGGATGGGAGTATCGGCGTGATGCGGGTGAACCAACGCCGATCGAGCTACATACTAGCATCGTTCAACCAGATCCAGCTGTTATCACCGCTGGGCCACCTCTTCGTATCGGTGGCTGCGCGTCATCGGTTGCACAAGTTTTTCTCGGACGACCGCTTCACGTCCATCTTGGGCCTGGCGTCGTTCTCGATCAAGACTATCTCAGACAACATTGAGCGCGTGCTCCCAGGCACCTGGAAGAATCGATCAGTTGTGAATTGGGACCCAAGCTCGCCGTCAGAAATCGACCGGCTTTGGCTGTATCGTTTCTGGCAAGAGGTGCGGTTCGAGCGCCGCTCACTGGCGTATTTCGCTGCTTGGCCATTAATCCCCATCAAGGGTTCGCAGCTGATGTCGTGCGGGAGAATGGGTGCGGCTTTCTGCGTATGGCCGGAGTCGGGAGACGCCGAACTTGCAGAGCAGGTGGTCAAGTTGTTTGAAGTGTCTGGTGCTGAGCATGAAACCAAAATGACTGAAATGGAACTCGAGCGCAAGCACCTGATGGAACTAAGCGCGATAAAATACCAGACGGCAGAAGATGACGATGATTCCGAGAGCGATGAAGAAGGGGAAGGCGATGACGAAGAAGAAAAGGAGGCGCCCGCAGGGGACGCTATTACTGCCTCAGATGACGAAGGACACGTGACAGTGGTCGAAATGGAGGAGGTCTTCCCTTCTAGCGTATCTGGCAGCGAGGAAGAACACGTGGGCGACGAGTGGGCGTCAGCTGTTGAAGCGACTGATATTGATGGGATCGCACTCGTGTTGGAGAACGAGTATGCCGAGGAAGGAGAGCGCAGCCACGCCACACAGTTGATGCTGGCAGATGGTTCTTCAGAAGCCCTGTCGAATGAAGCGTCTCCTGTCGAAGAAGACACCATGGCAAATGAGTTCTGCTCTCGCGAGACACTTCACGGTGTGATCTCGCGACTCAACCTGGCGATGGTAGAGCTGGCGTACTTAACTGGCCAGGAGAGCGATATTGTACCGCGAAGCAGTGACGTTGCGCTCACGGTTCTGGACGGGATCTTCGCTTCAATGTGGAGGGAGCTGCATTGGGACAACCTCAGCGAAGATCAATCGGTGCTCCTTGCCGAGTTCTTCAGTCACAGTGGCGACGTGCACGGCGGCTACAACCGCGCTCAGCTCGACAGACTGAAGCAGCTACCGCTCTACGTGAACATCTGTGACGAAGCCCGCATCATCTACGGTAGACAGGAGTTCTTCCTCATTCCTCCGGGAATGGATCTGGCGGAAATTCCCCTACCGCCCAGCGCGCGGCAATACTTCCTGAAGAGCAACCCTCGCTTGAGTGCGTTTTACAAGGAGTTGGGAGTGAAAGAGATGAGCGATGCCAAACTGATGATCTACGCGCTTCCTATGTTCGAGGAACTGGTGGAGCCTCAGCGCGACCAACTTCTCGCGATGCTGCTGCGGAAGTGGCAGTCACTGCGTGGTGAGGCGGAGTTGATAGCGCTGCTGCGCACGGTGGCACTCTTTCGTGACGAGGGAGAGCAAGGCACTTACCACCGCGCAAGCGCGTATTGCGACCCGCGGAACAAGGTTCTGGCTACGATCTACGACGGCATGCGCGGTCAGTTCCCGGCTGAACGCTATCAGACATCCGAGTGGCTGGATCTCATGGGTGAGATCGGTCTACGTACGGAAGTGACGGTCGAGATCTTCGTGGAGTGCGCCCAGCGCATCGACGCGCTGTGCTCGGGGAAGCGGGCCTTGACACTGCAAGATGAGCACCTCGTCACCACGCTACACCAGTTTTTCGTGCAGAACTTCGAGAAGTTCGACCGCTCGCGCTGGTTTTTTGAGACCATCGCACCCCTGGCTTTTGTCCCGGAGTTGGTGTACGAGATTTCGAGTGTTGCGAACCCTTCGGACGATGCTAGCAATCGCTGTACTGGACACTTTGCCTCCCGGACTGTCGTCCGCAGATACGCCGACTGTGCCACGCCCGACGACCAGGCGCTGGTGTACTCGACGATGCCGATTCTCTCGAGCGTGGCCCTGCCGCCTCGTGTACTGTGGAGTCGACTGGGGATCATGTCACCACCGCCGACGGACAAGGTAGTGGCGCACTTGCTGTCCATCACAAATGGAGATCATGAGCTGGCGGCGAGATCGCTGGACTGGCAGTTCTTCCTGCCCATGGTGGAGGTCTTCCAGGAGATCTTTAAGTTTCTGCAAGCGCATTGGGGTGAGCTCAATGCGAAGACGCAACGCAAGCTTACAGCAGCGGCGGTTATCCCGGTGGGCTCGACGCTTGTCAAGGGATCAAGTCTCTTTTTCCACTTGGGCGAGAATCTAGCGCCGCTGATGTTCGAGGTACCTCGGGCGTTTGGTGCCTACGACACGCTCTTTCGCCACATGGGCTCGAAGGAGGGGCCGGAGGTGTCAGATTATCTCCGTCTGCTTCGTGATGTCCATGACGAGTGTCACGGTCAACCGCTGAATCTCAACGAGCTCATCGCAGTATCACGAGCCGTGGAGCTGCTTGCAGACGCGCTGACTGAGTCTAATCATCGACTGTCGCTGCAAGAGAAGAGGAGCATCTTCCTCCCCTCGGATTCAGCAAAGATGCAGTCGATGCTAGTCATGGTTTTCAACGACTCGGCGGCGTTATGCGCTCGCATTGATCTCACGGAGCTGCATGTGGTCCACCCGCGCATCAGCACGCGGTGCTGTCAAGTTTTAGGTGTGCCTGGGATCGGCAGTGTAGTGCACGAAGAGCTGGTGAGCAATGCTGGGTCTGATGAGGTACTGCTAGCTCCACCAACGGATGACGTGGCCCACTTCAACTGTGTGTTGGCGTCACCGGAGTTTGCTGCGGGACTGCGCAAGCTCATCACGGCGCAGCAGCAGAAGGCCATGTCGTATGACCCGTTTAGCTATGTGCCTGACTTCGAGGACTTGAACCACCGGATTGGGAACTTGACAACGTTCGGAGTTACGAGCGTTACGTCGCTGCAGTCACGCTTCATCGCCAAGTTGGACTCATCGCGCACGATCGACGTCAGTAAGACCTCAACGGACCAGGGTAGTCTTGCCTTTGTGGACCAGCCGAAGCGACAGATCTACCTCGCGAAGCAGACGCTGGAAACACGGTCCGATATGGGCATGCGTGCCAGTCAACTCGTGGCCGGCTGCGTCAACCAGCTGCTGGGCGGCGTACTGCAAGACTGCTCGGTACTGGAGTCCATCTTGACGTGCGATGTGGCGGAGATTCCGACGGTGCTGCAGCTTCTGAGCATCTACGAGGATCCGGTGCTCATCAACGAAAAGCTGCGCGGATTACTGGGGGAACCGCTGTCTGGGGCGGACCTAGCCAACGTGGAGCTGGCACCGTTGCGATCGTGTCTGCCCGGAGAACTCGTGGCCGTAGAAGACGAGCAGGGGACGCTGTGCTACGGCAAGGTGCTGCAGGAGCGAGCCACTAATGTTGAAGGTGTGAGCCATTTCGAAGTCAAGGTGGCCAAGTCGGCGACCCGGTGGCTGCTGGCCACGCAGCTCTACTTCTTCCGATCGGCGCGTCGCGGCAATGGCAAGACTAGTGCTCATGCCGGTGACCACAGCCGTGGGAATGACTCGCAGGCTTATGCTGATGGTGAAGAGGTGGCTCTACCGTCCTCAGTGGTCCCGAGGACCCTAGAATCGCGTAGCGATGCGGATGCATTGGCTTCTCCGAGTGACTCAGCATCGATGGCGACGACGCCAGCCAGTTCCCGTGCCAACGTGCTGTCGGCTGTAAACGACTTGCTCTCGCGCCTGAATGTATCGCTGGATACCGGCATGGAGGAGCTGCTGGCCGAGAACTTGCGGCTGAAGCACCGTCTGGAGCTGGCGGAGGAAGGACGGCGTTCGGCTTCGGCGCAGATCGACGAGGCTGTTCGCCAGAGGAAAGACGCGGAGAATTCGCTGGTGTGTGCGGTTTGTCTGGAGAACAAGGTGGACCGCGTGCTGATCCCATGTGGCCACATTTACTGTGGCTCGTGCGTGGAGCGCCTGCCGCGGCCGTCCTGCCCCATTTGCAGACACCGGATCACGTCCAGCTCGGCCTTCCATGCGCCGTCGTAGATGCACAAAGGAGGGCTACTAAGGCATGGTGAGAGCCCTCTCGAGGAATCGAAACAGCCCAGCTTGCACACTAGCTAACCTTCCTCTCCAGGGTGTCCAGGTATACAGCCAGCCAGCCAGTCAGGAGGGCACCCAAGGCAGACTTTGGTCTGGCCATGTCTTCACACGCACTGGTCCGATGTGTAAACCTACGCCGAACTCCAACGAAACCTAATCGAAGCCTGATAATGCGACGTAGTGCCTTCTAGCAACGCGCAATCGGATACCTATACGAATGGTACACAGTATCTGAGTACGAGAAGTAGCAGCTCTGCAGCGATACACGAGCCAGCGCTGAAGGAAGCGGAAGAACGTCCCCATTCTCGCCATCTTCTCGTCGCCCCCAAGCAGCTAGCACCCCCTCCTCAAGCTTCTCTGCGCTGCGTCTTCCTCTGGCTGCAGCTACCATGGACGAAGCGACGTTGCGTCTCGCGCTCGAGATGGACCACATGAATGCGTCGCTGCTGCCTTCCAGCTCCACCGACAACGCCAGCCGCAGGATATCGTCCACGCCTTCAGCGGGCGCTCGCGCTGCGGCCAACATGGCGCCTGTGGATTGTGGCAGAGATTATCGACCCACAGAGACACCGGGAGTCTCCGCGCCGCACCCGCACTTGCTGGGCCTCGGGCTGCAGTACAGCAGCGCAGATGCCAGCAGCAGCAGCAGCGCCTCTCAAACGACGAATCCAGCCGTAGATAGCGACGACGCGCTGCCGGAGCGGATCGAGGAGCGTCTGCGCACCCTTCTGGGCGAGCCGCTGTCGGATGTAGACCGTGCGAATGTCCAGTTGGCGCCGTTTCGCTCTTGTCTGCCTGGCGAGATCGTGGCGGTGGAGGACATGAACAACACCCTGCGCTACGCCAAGGTGATGGAGGAGGAAGACGACGCGAGCAGCAGCGCTGAAGTGAAGGTGCAGATCTCCAAGTACTGCATCCGCTGGTACCCCGTCTCACAGCTCTATTTCTTCTGGTCGTCGGGAACTGCGCATGGACAAGAGGACAGCAGCGCCAACCAATTGACCGGACACTTCCCAGCGTCTGTGGCGAAAAGTACGAAGGGCTCTCAGCTCGCAGACGTTGACGCGACTCAAGCGGGATCCTCAGTGTCTAGCGTGATTGAGACGGTGAACGGCCTTCTGGCGCGTGTGAACGTGTCGTTGAGCACGAGCTACGAGGAGCTGCTGGCCGAGATCTTGCGACTGCAGCACCATGCGGCGCTGGCGGAGGAGGACCGTCGTGAGGCGCTCAAGCAGATGGAGCACGCGATGCGCGAGAAGCGCGATGCGGAGAAGGCGTTAGTGTGCGTGGTGTGCCTGGTGAACCCGGTGGATCGCGTACTAGTTCCGTGCGGCCACAGCTACTGCGCCGCCTGCGTCCATCGTCTGCGGCATGGTTCCTGCCCGGTGTGTCGACAAGAGGTCTCGGATAGCGCCACCTTCCGAGTGCCATGAGAGTAGCAGTGACGCGGTAGTAAGCCCTCGAGAGTATACCTATGTCTGTAGCACAGGAGCACGACTTGCTCTGTGCCGTCCGAAACTCCTCGTGCCGTCCGTTTCCACGTGCTCTTTCTCCGTTTTGGAGTGCATCGAGTTGCTGGATGCGCATGCAGCTTCACACACGGCCGCAACCTCCGCCTTCACGTTGGATAGCTTACAGCACGCTCAGCATCTGGATACTTGTCGCGCTCTGGGGGGTGTCTGTTCGCCTTTTTCGCAGCAAATCCATCGACCTCGTTGTGAAATGGCTACACGTCTCAAGCTGGAGGAGGCCATCAGCATAACTGAATCACAGTGCACAACTCTGCTCTGCACAATCGCATGACGCATCGGATGGCGTGCACTGAGTTACGACATGTTCATGGCACCGTCGCCTCTTCCAATGCCCGCCAAGGCGGAAATGCACGCACCCAGCGTCGGCATCGCTGCTGCACGCACCATTTCAAAACGTGCCTTCTTTCAGCCACGCAGCACACACAAGACTCCGCACCACCTCTCACCTCCATCGCCATGCGCTTCTACTCAGACGACCGCGCGCTCTGGATGGCCGCCAAGCGCGGGGACTCCATGCGCATTCGCTACATCGTCGGCAGCAGGCCGGATGCTCGACTGTTGCTGGACCGACCGCATCCGCTCAAGGGCTCCACCCCACTCATGGTAGCCGCCAAGAAGAAATGGGGCGCTGAGGCCGTCCGTGTGTTGCTTGAGCTGGGCGCACACCCCGACGTCGTGGACTCGGGCAGACGTGGAGCGGCATTGCACTACGCAGCCGCGCGCAACCGCGTCGCGCAGTTGGAGCTACTGCTGAACGCTGGTGCCAACCCATTCGTGCGCAACCGCAGGGGTCTTACGCCACTGGATCTGGCGCGCATGCACGGACGGAGAGACGCCTGCGCACTGCTCTCGGCGCGCATGCACATGGCCCGAGCTTGGTGTCCCAAGGCGCCCCAGTCCCAGCAAGCAATCCCCGTGGCCACGGTGATGCCGCTTGCAACTTCGAACCAGCAGAAGAGCTTTCCAGCAACACCCACATGCGCCAACACAGCGTTTCCGCAAGCTTCGATGCCGCTCAGAGACGTTGGAGCTCCAGCTGCTGGAAGTGGCCGGGCAGCGGCGGGAGGCGCCCAGGAGTGCTCCATTTGCATGGACAAGCCCCGCGACGCTGTGTGCGTTCCCTGCGGCCACGTCGCCGGATGCTACACATGTCTGCAGGAGACGACGAAGCGAGACGCGCTCTGTCCGATCTGTCGTGCGCAGGTCCAGAGCGTCGTGAAGATGTTCGACTGCTAGGGCTCGACCACGCGTGTCATCGCGCAGACTGCGTGCAAGGCGGCGTCACTGCACCACAATAACACATACACACACATAGAGGATACACACGGTCTCCAGGCGCATGACGTCTCCGCGTCTCTCTCTCTCTCTCTCTTCACCTTCTACTACTCTCCAGGCTACTCGAGAATGTTGGCTCTCTGGATTTTTGGCTGCTTCCTTCGAGCTCACTTAACCCAGTGCAATACACCCGATCTACCGGTCAACCAGCTACTTGTACTGTTTTAGCTCCTTTTGGACCCCGTCCAGGCCACCAAGATGTTGACACGCCGTGTGACTTCGACTTCGGGTGGGTGTACACGAGCTGCCATTTCTCGACTGCCATTTCTCGATTCGCTTCTTCTGGAGCTCAACGTCGCTGTCCAGTCAATCCGCATGGGGGGAGACCTTGCGCTCTGGCATGCCGCCAAGCGTGGCAATGCCAAAAAGCTCCGGCGCGCCTTCCACAAGCGGCGCGGCGCACAAGAGCTGCTGGACCAGGTGCACCCGACCAAAGGCACAACGCCGCTCATGGTCGCGGCGCGCCACAAATCGGGTTTGGAAGTCACACAAGCCCTGCTGGAGCTGGGCGCGCAGCCCGATGTCGTGGACGCTGGCAAGCGCGGCAACACGGCGCTGCACTACGCTGCCTACCACAACCACGTGCCACAACTCGAGGCGCTGCTGGACGCACAAGCGAACGTTTTCGCGCTCAATCGCAGAGGCCACACACCGCTAGACGTGGCGCGCATCCACGGACGGAAGGAAGTTTGCGCTGTGCTTACGGCGAGGCTGCAGGTACACAGTGACTGGCTGCAGCTACGCTCCACGTCGCTGCTGGACGTCTGGAAGCGTCGGTGGTGCGTGTTGCTGGCTTGCAATGCTGAACGCTCGGCAACAGAACTCTGCGTCTTCCGCGACCCGGCCAACGCACACCCAGACGCAGTTATATGGGTGGAGGCGCCAGTGCACGCCAGAAGTCTACCTGGGAGCTCGAACGGGAGGTGCAACGGATTCGAGCTGGACAGACCTGTGCTTTACCAGCGGCTGCGCTTCCACCGTTATGCCCGAGACCAGCGCACGGGTCGGACGTACAGTCAAGCTGGCACACTACGACCCCAGTCGTACCGCTTCGCTGGCGACACTGAAGCTGATCGTGACGCCTGGGTGCGTGTTCTGGACAAACCATGGCGCGAGCGATCAGCTCGATCCCTAGCAACCCCGGTGGTGGTTCCAGCTCCAGTAGCTCCGGTGGCGGCTCCAGCTCCTCCAACCGTTTCCGTGACCCTGGGAGAGTCCGGAAGACTCCGTGCAGCGACAAACATGAGTATCCCGCCTCTAGCACCGCAGATTCCGCTGGTGGAGGTGCGACGCCAAAGCACCAGCGCTTCAGCACCGACGGGCAAGCTCGCGGCCCTGCTGGCCGACCAAAACACGCCAAATACCCTGGAAGCGTGTCCAAGTGCGTCAGCTCCGACGCTTAGCGAGGAAGATCTGGAGTTGTGGGCCGGACTACCATCGCCCAATGCACCATCAGCAGAGTCTGACGATTCAGAGGAGCTGTTCCCGTTGGCAGACACGGTGAGTAGTGAACCGATGGAGTTGGTGACGCCGCAGGTCCAAGACCGCGAGTGCATTGTCTGTATGGATCAGCCGCGGGATGCTGTGTGCGTACCGTGCGGCCATCTCGCAGGCTGCTATGACTGCCTCCGCGCGGTCACGCACGAGGAAGCGACTTGTCCGATCTGCCGCGCCCATGTGGAGGCCGTCATGAAGGTTTATCACTGTTAGAGACGGGGTATCAGAGAGTAGCGCCTAGTGTCGTGCACGATTTTTCGTTCAGAGCAGTGACCAGTTTGCCTTCAATGCGAAGTACCTCAGCCGAACCCGCTTGGAGCTTTGGCCCACTTCTACAGCCTCAACCCATCAGACGAACGGATTTGATTGTCTTTGGGTACAGCCAAGAGACGGGGTGGCGGAAGG
>JAADYK010000465.1:0-19615 GCA_023338225.1 Halophytophthora batemanensis
AGCCTGTGTGCTCAGCGCCGCATCATTTCGCGAAAGAAACTGGCGGCATGTGTCACGCGGTCCGATCTTTTCTGTGAGTAAGCTTATGCCAGCAAAAGGAGCGCGCGCGCACACACACAAAACGTGCACAACCAGTGAAACAGGCTTGGTGACAAGTCTGTTCCTGCGGCGCACACGTGTGCACGTGTAGAGGAAGCGTGCAAAAGTCTGAGGTCGCCTCAGACTTTGCAGGGGAAAAGGGGAAGCGACTTACCGGATTCTCGGTAAAAGGAAAACTGAATTGAATGCGATCTGGCTAGTTCGACCTCCTAAAAGTGATATCTGTTTGGGCAGGGGTCCGATGGATGGCCCCTGCGGGTTTGGTCAAATGCAGGCTTCTGATTGGTTGAAAGGTGCCTCTTTCTACCAATAGGAGCGCTAAGCGCCTGGATTTAAATACGAATTTAAATCCAGCTCGAATTATTGGAGCTAGCCCCGGATTTGTGTAGCACGCAAATCCGCCGTGTACCGTACCAGGTACCGGAAACTAGGTACCCGTTCGGGTACCTCACATTGGGTACAAGCCCAATGTGTACCATGCAGAGTAACTGTTTACTCTGCCGTGTAACCCTGTTACAGTGACAGCTCACAGTCCCATAGTGATAGCATCTCTGACAGCGGTTGGAAGCGCTCTTTTGTAGCTCTGCGCGGATATCGACCCGCATCAGATGGTGTTGGCGGTTCGTCTCTATATTTCTGGGATGAATTCAGGTGTGGTGGGTCTGCTAAATCCAACTCGAATTGTATTGGGGCTAGCCCAGGATCTGTGTACCACACAAACTCGGTGTGTACCGAACCAAAATCCGGACATGGTGAACCGTACCAGGTGCACCGCATTCGGTACAAGCCCAACGTGAATTGTGCAGAGTAATTGTTTACTCTGCCGTGTAAGCCCGTTATTACGAAGCCTTTACCTTCAATATACTGGAACACTTTGGACACTCTGGCTGACCGTCACTCATAATTTATAGATATAACTATAGTGATCTATCTAAATATTTTGTTGTCATACAGATATGTTTTTGTATGCCAGCCATTCCACGCAGGGCGGCAATGGGTATGTTAGTATATATTCTCAGCTCTGCGGAATAGTGCGGGCCAGATATACAAGTCGCAGCTCCTTTCTCCACAAATTGACCAAGTTTCAGCCACCAACAGAGTCTCCGAAAACTTATGGCGCGGAATGAACTTGGGCCTCGCAAGTGACGACGTCGAATAAATGTTAGTTGACACAAAAATACACTTTTCCCTCGATGCAGAATATCTGTGTTCGCAAATCTCTAAATACTCCAGAACATGGTATTTGATTACGGGAGGGACATATGTCGCAATTCGGTGCGATGTTTACCTTCATACTAACAGAGTAATCAGCGCCTGCGCCTGGTCTGCTGTAACTTTGGGATCAGCAACACGTGTCAGTGACGCGGGGTCACCGCAGACTGAGGGTTGTGGCAGACAAAGTTAAGACTACGGTGCGGCAGATGGGATCCAGACCCCACCAAGCCAAACAGCACCCCGAAACTCGTGTTGAAGGCATCCGGATCAGTATATGAACCTCCAGTAGCCAGCAAACTCGATGGCCACCCGACATGGTCATACTGCAGCAAAGCACAGCTAGTGTCTGCTTCGGTAATTTGCTGGTGATAGTCCGCTGTGATGTTGGTTGGTATGGGAAGAGTCTTCACTGAGATCATTATTCCTTCGCACCTTTTGTACTGACTTCAGGGATGCAGCGAGGTGTTGCTATCAGTCCTCAAAGCCGTCTCCCAATTGCGCTTGACGTCGTATGAATGTTCGTCGCACACCAACTTTCTCGTGCCTGGCAACCACGTGGCTAGCCTGCCTCGAAAGACGCCCCATTCCAAGGCTGCAATACATTAGCCAGCCATGGTGACTGATGCCCGCATTTGGTTTAGCCTTGGTGCTAGCTGTCGGTCGAGCCATGCGCGCTGCTGTGAAGTTCTGCTACTCAGTCGGAAACGCTGCTTTGCGCATTAGGCTTACTGTCGAGATCGCGCTGCAACTTCGCCATGACAAGCAGGTCAAGCTCTAAAGACGCTATTGCTCACTCCGTCGGAGTCACCAATCTAACGAATGAGCAGTGCACATAGCTTGCAGATCCGACAACTGGCTTGTCCCTTTTTTGGCATTTTATTCGAGTAGATACTCTGACAACTAATGCAATTCCGTGGATGCTGCAATTGTAACGATGACAAGTTTTCGCGAATTTGTCTCAGAGAGTTGACATTCACTGCACTTGTTTTCACAAATTCCTTTCAGTAACCGATATTGTTTTTGGAAATGTGGAGCTTTGGAGCTTTCAGTTGCGCCTCTGCTGGGTAGTGAGACCATTTCTGAATCACCAGGCAAAGACTCAAGGCGTGCCATCGAGCTGAGCTAGAACCACCGTTACTCCCAGAGCATGCACACGCAAGCGGTTGACAGCTCCGCGGGGCCACGCGCGGCGTCACTCAGGGGAGTGTTGTGCTCGAACGCGGGCGGCATGGAAGAAAAGTCGACCGACGCACAGCTGCAGTTCACACACACGCGCACGTCAGAGCTGGAGCTGACCGAACTCAACAGGGCGATGAACAAGGCTAGTGGTGAGTCTGGGCACGAGCGAGGAGGGATCATGATGCACGAGGGTCAAGAGCGCACGCTCTTGGCGCTGTCAAGTCCATGGGCGCTGCAACCACTCGCGAGCGCAGCTGCAGCCTCTCCAGCATTGCCACCACGTGGTACCAAGCGTCCAGAGTCTGCCGAACCAGCACCCGAAGCTGCGAAAACGGGGGAGGAAACGCAGGTGAAGCCCAAGCGTAAGCGGATCCGGATCCAGACGAAAGAGCGACGCGAACAAGGCCGACGGAACCAGGCGCGTTACCGCGAGAAACAGCGTGGATTCGTGGCGGAGCTGGAGCTGAGCGTGCAGAGACTGAAAGAAGAGATCTGCGCACTGGAGTTTCGACGTCGGAGTCTGTTCAACAGGGTGCAGATGAATCAAAGCTCATGGAAGGTGGTGGCTGAGTACTTCCGTCTATTCCCCCACGGTATCAAGCTGTCGATGCCTGCTCCAGAACCCAGCACGGCACTGCTGTCCTGCACGAGCAGCACTGCTAGCAATACTGTGATGAGGATGGCACAATTCCCGGAGACGCGGACGCAGCTGGACTTCCTGCAGTCGACTATGGCGGACGACGTAATCCACGGCGACCTGCGTGGTGTCAACATGCTGGCGGAACAGATGATGCGCCACGCGACTTTCTTCGGGAGTCTCTCGATGGAACTCAAGAGGCTCGAGAAAGGTCCTCAAGACGAGATTATCGCCACCTGCAACGCAGATTCAACCATCACTGAGAGTACGCTGAGAAACGTTTTTCCACATTTGCTGGCATACGAAGAAGACGGAAGTGACAGAGTGCAGGCTCGTTCTCTTGCGGCTAGACTTCTCGGCCAGCGATTTCGCTACCAGATGAAGATGAGTTTCGAGTGGAGCGAGCAAATTAGCCGGGTGCTGAATCTGGAGATCAAGACAGAGGTGTTTGCGGAGATGTTGCATCTCTTGGGCAGCCTCAACGACACAGTTAGTGTGCTCAAGTGCTCACGTATCACTCCAGAGCACGCAATTGTAGTTCAGACGGGCTTTTGAGCAGTTACAGCGAAAGTGGTTGCGCACACAAACGATGGCAGCACTATCGGTAGTGGGGATGAATCACGTGTAAGTTTCTCGGTGCAAATACATCGGACGGCGAGGTCATGCTGGCGTTTCTGCTGCTCATGTTTTTCGAGAAACACTCCAGCTCTACGCTCGACGAGACTGGAGAACAGCTTCGAGCTGAATGCCTTCCTTTCTGAGTTTCGCCTCACGTTCGAGTTTCCGGGGACACAACACTTGGACTGGAGTCACTTCTTCTGCTCTGGGTTGGGCGAGTTGGTTGCAATGTGCGCGCGTGAAGAGTAGAAAGCGGCGGAGACGGAAAGCTCAGAACATCACGCTGTCTCCGTGCTGCCAGACATGACGCTCATCGAAGTGGCCAAGGATACCAAAAACGTGCTGCATGATCGGGAGTTCGAGGTTGAGCTCCACCAAAACTGGGAGGGGATCGCGTGACAATTGATCGCGGAGCACACAGCAATCGCGAACCTGTCGCACTTAGACAACGCTCTCCCGACTGACTGACCGGCCTCGTCGGTAAGGCTCTGGCTCACGACTGAGAAGAAGTCGCAGGTTCACCTGCGCTCGAAATGCTTTGCCTGTGGAGTGGATCACATGGGTCGCGCGGATCTCGCAGAGAAGCATCTGGGCAAGTGCACACCGTTCATCCGCTTCACGGAGAAACTCGACCCTAAGTGTTGTCCGAGCTGGTTTGATGCCCAGCTCACCCCAGTCCACTATCACCAGGCGTGCCAGGCCGAAGCGTGCAACAAGCTGGCTCCTCACGGTGGTGAACGACGATGAGTCGAGCCCGGATGCATCAAGCGTGCACGTGTACAAGGTCATTGCGTCTCGCACTGGATAAAGCGAAAGGCACTTTGAAGTGAAAGCAGGCCGACGCCAGCAGACGCCAGCGCGAGCGAAGCGTCCGCGGCTGCGGAGAAGCTGAAGCGGTTGTTGCGCGCGCAAGAAGACTCAACACCACCACGGCTAGGGGCACCGAGCCATCTACAGAAACGACTCCCGCGTCAACTGCACAACGCTCACACGCTGTTTCCCCAATAACTCTTGAAGCAAAGAGCGAACAAGCTCACGTACAACAAACAACCGCGGAGTAGGCGTCTCCGGGCACCCGGACTCCAGGGGCCCGAGCGACCAGGTGCTCGATCTTCAGGTAGATGCTGTGCGCAGAGTTCACGTGGCGGTGGAGCGTCAGGCTGCAGTGAGAGCACAATAAGATCCTGTCGCTGGTGATGGTGCGGTTGGTTCTCCCACAGCACAAGCATGTCTTCATGGTGTAGTACTCTTCCCCACCGGCACCCCGACTTGTCCTTGACCCGCCTAGAGCGAGCGGAAGACTCGTGGCCTTGAGCAGCCCGGATCCATGTCTCCCCACCACGCCGGCCGATCTCCCGTGCAGAGCAGAGCTTGCGAGGTGGACGACGGGGGTGCAGCGAGGGGGTCCTGCCCCGTGCGTGGGTGTGGCCAGCCAGCAGCAGCAAGTGGTGCAGAGTCGAGCATTGCTCCGATTTGGTTGGCCATGGCTTCTTTCGTCGCACGAATAGCTGACACTAGTACTATCTATGAAGGGCCAACCCGGGGGTTGATGCCACTGGGCAGTGGGGAATTCGCAACAGCGGAACGGCATGGCGAGGACCTCCATGCGCTCGCTGCTGCTGCGCTCGGCGCAGGCTGCACGGCGGCGCACGCTGTGCACGGCCGCAGCGCCCAGCGCCCCGCAGCCAGCAGCCGCCATCGCGCCCGGCTCCAAGCTGCGCATCCCTCTGGTGCGTGCGACTCCCTGCCGACCTTTGTCCTCGCGGTGCTGCCCTTCTTGCGCTGACTAGAGCTCCGCGCAGACCGTCACAGCGCTGAACGAGCACGGCGACGGCGTAGGCACCTACCACGAAGACGGCAATGACAGCGCGACTGGCGTGCAGGTGGTGGTGCCCTTTGCAGCGCCCGGCGATCAGCTGCAAGTGGAAGTGTGGGAGCGCGACCTGCGCTCCCGATTGCACTGGGCGGCGGGCGACGCGGATAAGCGGCCGTGGCCCACCTTTGGCCAGCAACTAGCGCTGGAACAGGCCAGTACTGACCGCGTGGAGCCTCTGTGCAGTCGATACTTCGGTGTATGCGGGGGCTGCAAGCTGCAGCACGTGAGCTACGCGTGTCAACTGCAGGAGAAGCAGAGCCAGGTGACGAAGCTCTTCGCCCAGCGTCGCCACTCGCCAGAGATGGAAATGCGCGACATCCTGGGCGTGCAGGTGGCCACAGACTCGTCTACAGAGCTCTACCACTACCGCAACAAGATGGAGTTCACGTGCAGCACCGGTCGGTGGCTGCTGGCGGCCGACAAACCCGCAGACGACGCCCAGGACACTTCGGCTCCAGACGCAGCCACGCAGTTCCCCTTTACAGTGGGCATGTTCCCCGTGGCGTCTGTGAGCGCCCGTCGAGCCAAGCAACTGGGAGGGAAGAAGCGCAAGGGCCGAGGGCGCGGTCGCAACGCCTGGAGCCCTCGCATCCTGTCGCTGGACGCGTGTCTGCTGCAGGCGCCAGCGTGCAATCGCGTGCTGCAGCAGCTTGTCCAGCGCTGTGAAGACGCAGGTCTGGCCGCCTACGACTTCCACTCGCACGAAGGTCTTCTCAAGCAGCTAGTTCTCCGTCGCGGAGTGAATGGCGCTGGCCGCACGGAACTTATGCTGGTACTGGCCACTACCACGTTCCAAGGCCAGCAGAGTGACCTACTGCGTGAGATTGTGGTGGATCTACTGCAAGAGCACGAGCAGGAACTGCAGCAACTCGGAGATGACGCAGCCAGACTCGTGTCCGTCATCCAGACGGTGGATGACGAGGCTCACCGCCACCGTCGCGCTCGAGCCATGTCGGACGACGCGATTGAAGAACAACCCAAGGCCCGAGTGCTGTTCGGCCGTGAACACTTGGAAGACTCGATCCTGGACCATCGCTTCGAGATCTCGTTCGACTCATTCTTCCAGCCCAATTCGACGCAGGCCAGTGTGCTGTATCGCGAGATCCGGCGCTTTATGACGGCGCTGCCGACCAAGCCCGTGGTCTGGGATCTCTTCTGCGGCGTGGGCAGCATCGGCATCTGCTTGGGCGCGCAGGCCAAACGGGTCGTGGGCTTTGAGCTCGTACAGGGGGCCGTGGAGCGCGCCGAGAGCAACGCGAGGCTCAACGGCTACTCCGCCCAGCACATGCAGTTCTTCTGTGTGGATCTGGCCAAGAACTGGCGTGAGGAGGAGCTGCTGGAACGGATCGCCGCGGCTTGGGGCCCGGACGCCGCTTGCCGTCCCGACGTCGTGATTGTGGACCCGCCACGCGCCGGACTGCACCGGAAACTGGTGCAGATGCTGCGTCGGCTGGCGCCAAAGCATGTCTGCTACGTGTCGTGCAACCCACGCTCGCAGGTGGCCGACCTGGAGACGCTTTGCGGCCACGCCAAGCCAGAAGTAGGCGAATTCGGGAGCTACCGCGTGCGCCACCTCCAGCCAGTGGACATGCTGCCGCACACGCCGCACTTGGAGACCATCGCCTGGCTGGAGCGTGTCTAGTAGAGCGTCGTAGGCAGGCCAGGAGAGTTGCATTGAGTTGACTTGATCGCCAGCTTCTCTCTGGCACCGGAAATACAAGCAACCGAGCATGTAGATGTCACTCTGGGCGGGCCGGACGCTATTTCTGCCGCGAAACCAGTGCGTGCTGTGCCGTTCTGCACCGCAAAGCCAAGAGACCGGAAGGACGGGAGACGACAGAGCGGCCGCCCTCGCCAAGTTGTCGCCCGCGCTGGCGTGCAATGCTCCGTAGCGCCAGCGCCGGCGCCAGGATCGTAGCTGATGTCTCGAGTTCCAGCGCCGCCGAGACGCCACAGCCACCAGGTGATCGGGCCCCACGCGCCGGCTCTGCTGGTTGTCTGTTCTGCCGTCGCTAACTCGATCTGTGCTGTCCAGCCAAGCCGCCGAGTGGCTGGACGGCCCCACAGCCCGACCTAGCAGCGGAGAGGGCCAACGTGATCGAGGTGACGCCCGTGTCGGCCTTCGACGACGCCCCGCAGCGCCTGGTGCGGCGCCTGCTGAGCACCAAGGACTCCAGCCGCCAGCTCGTGCACAAGAAGCCGGCCAGGGCCGCGACGCCGAGGCGCGACGCCAAGTCCCAGCAGCACCAGCGCTGGCCGCGACGCTGCAGCGTCCAGTAGCAAGGAGTCTGCCGGCCGCCAATGCCGACGCGGCGTGCGTGTGAACTTGCCGTGTTTGCCAGGTTGAAGGTGGGGGAACACGGCGCGCGGGTAAGCAACTGGGCGTCTGTGATTGGGCGGCCAGTGCGCGCGTCACGCAGCTGAGTCATCGCCATTTTGCGCACTTTGTCCAGTCTATCGTCAGATCTGATAGTACATGGTCCGTCTCTCTGGGCCTCCGCTAGGACATAGTCTCTTTGAGAGTCCGAGTACTGGATATTACGCGCATAGCCACTTCGTTTCAGCTCTGGCTAGTGCTCGCGAGTCTGACTGGTCAACCAGAGGCTCGGAAAGGGTGCAGTACTAACATTGCAGTGCAGTCGCAGTACTATTTACGAAGATAGGCGCGTTGTGCGGAGCCTCTATTGCAATCGATTCTGGCGAAGTTGGGTGCGGCATCAGAGCGCGTCACAGCGGCGCGTCAGCGTCCAAACATCAACCCTATATAAGCATAAAAACGTTTGTCTAGGGCTGGGTGTGGAGTTCGAGTGACGCGCCGATGTCACGATCGACAGGCGCACGCGTCACGGCCGACACGAACGACGTGCCGTCTGGGGATTGGAGGGCGTTCGGTGTGACAACATGCGACGTGGCGAAGCAACCCGGGTCGATTTGGCTGCAGTTGATCGAGTTGCGTCTTGGAACCGCATACCCGTCCAAACCGATCGAGTCGGGCCCTCGGACTTCACACGAAGACTGCGCGATCTCGCGCGAGCCTCCGACAACGAATGGAGGTGGAGCGTACGGTTTCAGCAGACCCCGAGTCGTTGCCATACTTCAAGCGGACAAGACGCCAGGTTGCGCTACAACCAGCTCAAAAGCCATTTCGCAATCTCGCGACTCGCGCACAGCAAGCAGACGCCAAGCCGCCCACTGGAGCCCAGCATGACGGCCACGCTGGTGCGCGCGCGCAATCGCGGCGCAACGAGCCATGCCAGCAGCTGCCACACTTCTCGAGCCGCCGCCGCCCGTGTCCGTAGCCAGACGCACGGCCGCATCAAGGTGAGCTCGCGTCTGGCGCCGCAGATCTACCTAGGCCAGATCCTACGACAAAACGCCGCGGCTCGCGCCGTGGTAGTCAAGTGCGCCGGCCGATTGGGTCGGGACGCCACTGGCGCGCCGCACGGACCATGGAAGGAGTGGCTAGCGGCACGGCAGCTGCGACGCGTGGCCGCCAGCCACCCCAACGTGGTGCAGGTCTTTGACGCCTTTGTACAGCGTGGCCGCGTATTCCTGGTGATGGAGCACTGCGCGCGCGGCGACCTGCTGTCCTATTTGGGTGCCACCCACGCCGAGAGTCGACTGGGTCAGCGCCACGCCCTGCAGATCGTGCTGCATCTGGCGCGCGGCCTCCACTTCCTGCACGTGCGTTGCAATCTCGCGCACCGGGACGTGTCGCTCGAGAATGTGTTCGTGACGCGCGAAGGCAGCTTTAAACTGGGAGACTTTGGCCTCAGCACGCGCGCCGACATGCTAGCGCGTGGGTGCGTGGGCAAGACGCAGTACGTGGCACCCGAAGTGGTGAGTGCGGCCGAGTACGACCCCGTGGCGGCCGATGTCTGGTCGCTGGGCATTCTGCTCTTTATGCTACTCACGGGTTGCCCGCTGCTGCAGTTCGCGTCGCCCAGCAGTCCCGACTTCCAGATCGTCAAGGCGGCGGGGGTACGCGGAGTGCTAAAGGCCTGGAAGATGGATGACCGTCTGTCGTTCGCCACAGTGGACTTGCTGACCAAGATGTTGGAGTTCGACCCGCGTCGACGACTGCAGACCATGGCTCAGGTGCTGGAGCACCCGGCACTGCTTGCTGCCAGTCGTCGAGCCGCCATGGAGGCACCCGAGATTGCGACACGCACGGCACAAGTGACGCCCAGGAGTTGAGGCAGGCGGCCAAGTAAGAGGCAGCAAGTGATTTATGATGGAGCGACTGGCTCCGTGTGTACCATGTAGACAGATGAGTGACCAGTAATAGATCCCAGTTTCTTTTCACGCGCCAGCTCGCCGATTAGTTGCAAAAGTGGGAAGTTCATGCATGCTTCGGCGTGAACTCAGATTGGCTGCACAGGCTCTACCTCGATGTATTGCACAGCGTGCACCGTGGAATGCTAACGCAAGTGAATACCCGCTTTCGGAGCGATGAGTGTGACATGGAGTAACAACGCCTCGATATATCCCGGAGTTACCACAAGATAGCAAAGTGCCGTCCTGGCCCTAGAAGACAGACCGTTTTCTGTTTCGGGTCGATGTGTGTGAGCAAGCTCACGCGCAACGAACAACCGCGGAGTAGGCGTCTCCGTCCACCCGGACTCCAGGACCCCGAGTGACCAGGTGTTCCTACTTCAGGTAGATGCTGCGCAGAGAGTTCACGTCGCGGTGGAGCGTCAGGCTGCAGTGAGAGCACGAGAAGACCTTGTCGCAGGTGATGCTGCGGTTGGTACTCCCACAACACGAGCATGTCTTCGTGTAGTGCTCTTCCCACTGGAACCACGACTTGTCCTTGATCCGCCTAGATCGAGTGGAGTGGAGCACTCATGATGTTGAGCGACTGGGATCCACATCTCCCATGTAGAGAAAAACTTGGGAAAACGAACGAGGGAATGTGTCACGTGCTCTGCAATAGACGAGTAGACTCGAGTCTGAGACAGGAACACAAAGGAGTACTTGAAAGAGCAGGGTTGCTCCCTTGCCTGGTGCTAGCTAGAGATGCAGTAGGTGCATGCTAGGGATGGTGCTAGGACTGAGAGGACGTGATCGTCCACATCCCTTGCTGTCGTGCCATCTTGCCGGTCTGCTGTGACTGGCGCGCCATCTTGCCCGTTCGTTGGAATGAGATTACCATATCCATGACAGAAAGGAGCGCGTTGCATCGCCCTCAGCACAGGCAGCGCCGTCAGCAGGACCACTTTCCGTGACGAACGCATCAGCAACGTCATCGTCGCTTCGTGCTGGTCTCCGACCTGCTGGGTCAAGGTCCGCCACGGGTAAGCGATTTGGGCCAGAGCCTCTCTCTACCAGCCCCTCGGAAGAAAGACCAGACGTTGGGATGGAGGTGGAAGTGGACCCAACGTCTACTACGAATGCTTCACTATCCCAAAAAGAGCTACTGCAACGAGGACATGGTCGGCCGCACACAATGCCGAGATACAAGAAAACCAAGCCTTCGTCAGCGGCAGACAAGGACCCACTCTTATTGCGGCTGACTCCTTCACGTTTGAAATTCACGCGGTGTCTGTGGAGAACTGTTCCCGGACTACCCCCGCGTTCAAGGCGCATTGATTCCTCCTGCCGACTACCCGACTGAAGTGTTTGGGTGTGAGGACAAGCACTACGTCACGGCCACTTTGGCTAAGGGGTCAACTGGCCCTTCTCTGGAGTTTCGTCCGACGTTGCTGAGTACCCTCGCCACTGAAGCCTCCAAAGCGGCGAGTCGCTGCGCACGGTGGAACCATCCGCAAGTCCGGACGAGCTAGTTGCAGTCTACATTTCCATTATCAACACCACCAGCTATGAGAAATTGCTTCCGATCCTCAAGACTCAACCTCTTTTGCCCAGTGCTCTCTTCCATACTTTCCTCAAAAAGGCTTCCCATCGTCTAATTACCTAGTTGAATCTGTTGATCTCACGCTATCGCCTAGCAAAGCACACAAACACGAACGCCATCGACAGGTATGCTAACCACGTCCGAGCACAGTTCACCACAGAGTTGCCACTACCAGAGGTCAAACTAGAGGAGAATCTCACAGCACTATCCTCCGACTCAAACGCAGAGGATACTACGCACCGTCGCTCATTGGCGCTCGCCTTCTCCAAGTTCTCCAAGAGACTCACTACGATCTACCGGTAGTTGACATATTCATTGTCCTAGCCGCGACGATCACTGAGGACACAGCGGCTCAAGCTTCCTCGGCTCCACTTTCGAGTTCACCAGTGACTGATGCAGCACTAAGGTGCTCGCGGCGCGCAGTTTTCCCAGACCTTCCAGTGCAGGATGATATCCAGCAACGTTAATGTTGCAACTCGTCCCCATCGTCTCATGCGTAATCTCCTGCTTCGTCAACACATTAGCTGCCTCTAAGAAACCAACTTCGCAAATGAATCGGCGAAGGAACTGTTTCAAGCCCGGCTGAGGATGGAGGTCGATCATCGACTTTTCGTTAAGGACACTGGCGTTGCCTCACCTGGGATGAATAACTACAAACACGGTGGTTTAGCGATCGTTCTCCACGAAGACTGCCCTGGAATCACCTCAGCAATTCACATCCGTGACCAGGATATCCCGAATCGACACGCGGACTTCTTCAACGAGCTGTCGCGCGACTTCCCGGACGACGTGCTACACGCCACCGGCGATTTCAAGGGCTTCTGCGCAGCGACACTAGCCAGACAAAGTCATGGTCTATCGCAAGATGCGGGATATATTGCAGGAAAGCGTGCGAGATCGCCGATCCGCTGAAGTGCAGAGAGAATCTGAAGCCTCATGTTGAGCGGCGGCGGTGGCCCTGAAGTAGCAGCATCTTTCGCTGACAATGGCAAAACCAGGAGCGAGCGTGATGGTAGTGCTAGACTTGCCGCAAAGACACCTGATGCAATCACAAAGGAAGCGCATGCTGCTACGATATCGAGAAAAGAAGAACGATCGAAAAGCGACTAGGTTGCGGTAAGCCGAGAACAAGTTGCGTGGAAGTGCACACAGCCTTGCTCTTCCTCGACCGGTCCGTGTTCACGTGGGTGGACCTCGCCAGACCTCGATCGGAACATATGCTTTTATTAGGTGGTATAACACCGGGAATGAATCTTTCACGCTCTTTGCTAGGGACTTGGGGTCCCAATTGGGACTGCACGCGCAATTTCTTCTCAGTCAGTGGCCTTCCTCTACCTGGACGAGATCCTCCCCCTCGTGGGACCAGAGGGGAAGCCGTGTGCTCTCATCTCGTGTGAATGAGAGTGCACGCGGCAACGGTAACTCGATCGACATGCAGCACAAGTTGGCTAGTTGATTAGCGCTCAACTGCTACAAGGTCCTGCTGGCGTGGCGGGTAAGCTTGGGGGTACGACCGCACCCACGTGTGCAGAAAGACTCGCAGTTCCATGGCTCGAGTGATGATGGTCTAAGTCCACTACAGGCTCAAGGAGCCGCTATGGTACAAGGAGTGCCCATTCACTGCTTGGAAGAGTACACTTTCCCAGACGTGCTCACAGTTTAGGACTATCAAGCCCAATTTCGGCGGAAACAATGTGTTTCACTGTGTGTTCTGTGCGGCAGTGTCCAACTGTGACATCGACGACGCGATAAACATCCTGGACTATAACGTTCACCAGCTTAGGTAAGTTTGGCGTGCCTTCACTTTTATCGGTGAAGTCCCCGTATCGAGGAGACGTGGCAGTACTTGTTGCTGGCGCCATAGGCTCAAGATCTCTATTTAATTGAAGAGGACGTTGGCGTATCTTTGGCTGCAGAGATTGAGACGTGTTGCCGCTTCTACTTTGCCACCCGCACGAGACTTCTGGGCCCGACGCAACCACCTCCTCCAAGTCCGGCACATCCACGTGGCTAGTTCCAAGCTGTACACATAATAGGCCACACCATCACGCGCGACAACCTCGACCAGCAGCAACAGCTTCGGAACCTGGTATCTCTCCTGCTCCCAGGCATACATCTATCCAAATGTAAAGGAGGACCATCATCTAGCCAGGACCCCGCTTGAGTGGGAACACATCTGTGTATAATCAAAAGGGAGGAATCAGGGTATACTTTTCGTCCAAATCGGAGAGCTCAAAGTACTGTATACGCCAGAAATTTGGACCTCAGCTGCTGATTGTTCCGGGACCATTCTCCTGCATTTCTATGCTGGAGTCTATGTGGTCTCAGATTCATCATTTTGAAACTCACCTTTTTGACTCACGACAGCGCAGGCTATTCTGGAAGTGCGCGTGCTGCTCTGTAGCTGTGTGGTCTGCCTGCGCCTCTAAACCTCAGAAGGCAGACCAACGGAGTCCAACAAGCCCAACGAGTTCAGTCCCCTGCCTGTCCTCTTCCTGTGGTCTGATTCTCTCGAGTGTGGGTGTTATCGTTGTGTTCCACGGAGCGGCCCCTTTCACTTGAATTGAGTATCCATCGAACTTTGATGATGAGCCTCAGCGAGGTTGGCTCGTTCACTTTGGTGACGTGGCCACTTATCTATTGACGGCCAACTATATTTGTGCGCTGGCGTCTCCGCTACATTTTATTTCCGGAAGCGTAAGGCCCGTAATATTCCCGCGACGTACCATAGTGTAGTCGCAGCAGAAAGCGCGCTCTTCGCGCTTGTCTATCACTTGCAGAGAAGCCTACTGAAACCAAGATAGTTTGGTTCCGCGACCATCTTGCATTTCACCCCTACAGCTCACTTCGGAACTTCCCTCGGAGCAGCACAACACCGTCAAGTTACGACAAATTCGCCAAGTGATTGTCCCCGTCTCCCGCGACTGACCAGCATCAAGCCAAGGGACTGACTGGTCGCCATGGAGATACTGCGTGGCAGCGAGGCCCAGTTCGAGCTGCAGCGCAAGCTGATGACCACCACCACAGGCGATCTCTTCGTAGCGCACGTGGTGGAGCCCATCGAGCACGGACCGGGGGGCGTGCCACACTTCCCGTGGACCTTTGTGCCCTCTGAGGTCGTGCTGATTAAGCGCTATATCCGTCCGGGCGCAGCACTGCAGCCGGCACCGTGGGGCGGAGCTCTAGAGGGAAACGCGCTCCAGATGAGCACGACGAGTCCAGATAGCCTCGAGGGCCACGAGCGCGAGCAGGAGCTGGAGCATGAGTTGGGTATCGTGGCTCGGCTGCAAGGCGGAGGCCGGCACGCCAACCTTATCCACTACCGAGAGACGATCTCGTTCCCAGGCGGCGTGTACCTCGTGATGGAGTACTGTCCGAGCGGAGATCTCTTCTCGCTGGTATCCACAAATGCATACGGCCGACTGCCAGAGCGGGAGGCGCTGCGGTGCACGTTGCACGTGGTCCGTGGGCTGTTGGCGCTGCACGAACACCACGGCCTCGCGCACGGCAACGTCAGTCTCGAGAACGTGGTCTTAGATGACCAGGGGGTGTACAAACTCGTGGACTTCCGATTCACTCGTGCCTTGACTGATGCCGATCCCAACGCGGACAACGCGGACGGCAACAGGGATAACAACATGGGTGGACAGGAGAGGACGACGCGACCGCGCTGGTTCGGAGACGTGGATTACATGACGCCCGAGGCGGCAAAGTACCCAAAGCGTCCTCCAGTGGTCGGCGTGGCGGCTGATCTCTGGGCTCTGGGCGTGGTTCTCTTCACACTCTTGACGGGCTCACCACTCGTGCAGATCTCGACGGGACCTGACCGCGATTTGACGTTCAGTGCGCTAGGAGCGGTCGGTTGCTCTGAGCTACTGCGGGTCTGGGGGCTGGATCACTTTGTGTCGCCGATCGCCAAGGACTTGCTCAATCGGATGCTAGCCGTGCCTCCCAGTGCCCGTCCTCAGAGCGCTGCTGAGGTGATCATGCATCCGGCACTGGCTTCCACCGAGCTCAACCGAGACGCACAGCAGGAGGCTCAATAAGGCGGTGAAAACGACACTGAAACCTAAGGACGTGGTCAATGGGAAACTGCGCGACATAAATAGCTCTCGATGCCTCAGGAAGTTGGTAGAAATGAGGTGACTTCGACCTCTACGTGTGACGCACTGGTCGTTAGTCTACCTGCATACGTTAGGAGGCAGATGCTTTGATGCGGCCTCTGGCTGGAGGCAGGTTGCCATACCTCCAATGCCGCCATGTGACTTGCACCCCGCAACCAAACGTAGCTTGCACTGCCTGTAGCCATTACAGCGCCGCCTAGCTGGACGATCAACCGAAGTGGAAGGAACACAAAGTCAGAATGCAGCCATATCACGTGGAACATGGCAACATTGGTTTTCAGCTTAAGCTCCCTGGTGCCAACAACCAAGAGGTTGGGTGCGACTGCGCTTTGCGTCTGCCTTATTCTTTTTGGCGCATTGTAGACAGGAATAGCCCTCGGGTCTTCGGTGACCGGCTATTCTCGTGAGTTCGCTGACACTGATGCTAACGTCCCCAACGAGCCAACCTAAAAGGCCAGAGGTCCACGCCTGCACGTGCGCCACGACAACTCCCCAGCGCGCTGCTCGATCTCCAGACGCTTCAAGGGCTACACACACATGATGTATGGTACCCGAGGCGTCTCCGTGGCGCCGCATCCGTCGGACATGCCGCAGATAGTCTCGCCACGCACTCGTGCGCCACCGTTGCAGCCACTGCAGCTGGGTTCGTTCCCACCGCCGAATCTACGCCAGACCAGCCGTCTCGAGCGCGCCATGACGCTCTTCGGCTACTCGCTTGCGCCGCTTTACGACGCCTGGGAGCGGGTCCAAGTGAGCCACTGTGGGCAGTACTCGGTGGAGCGCATGCTGGCGCTGGATGAGTATTGCAAACGAGTATCTTTCGCGCGCGTGGTCGCTGTGTGCGCACTTACACCGCTCTTCCCGCTGCTCGTGGTCATTCTGACAGAATGCGCTCCATTGCGGCCCACAACAGAAGGCGCGACGGCCAACTACGTCTTCTGGATCCGTCACAGCGTTATGGTGGTTTTCATGGTGGTGGGCAGCATGCTTCAGGCCCGAGCTTGGGTCCCAGAGCTGCCACTGAGCAACAGACAGATCGTAGCCGTTGCCTGCAGCTGCGCCTCCATTGTCACAGTACTGGGAGTTCTGGTGGCCGATCTCTGGGTCTTCCCGATCCCCTTCTTGGCTGTAGTTGGCGCCCCCGTGTTGCTCCCCGTCTGGGGTTTATCTGCAAGACTGGCCTTGGGCCCTGACGCTCTCGTGGGCATCCAGGATGGTGAATTCCGCGGCCGTCAGTATCTGCTACTCTCTGCTGCGCAGACGTCACTCATGATCATCTACCCGGGGTATCAAGCACTCTTCTTCGCTGTGGATGACTTTTGGCAACTAGTGCTCGTGGCGGCGCTGCCCGGAGTGAACCTCTTCATGAAGAATGTGCTGGCGTATTGCGGTTCTCATCTCGAGGATAACCTGCCTGAAGTCATTGTCTTCTCCGTCGAGGTCTTCCACGCGCTCTACTCAGCACTCTGCATGCGCAGCGCCAATTCTCTCACTGTGGTGGGAATCACAGTGGCACTCAACACTATCGTCATGGCTCTCTCCCTGCACGGCATGAACTGTCGCTCGCGGGTGGCGATGGCCAGTCAACGACTCCAATGCGAACAACTACGACAGGAGAGACTGCAGCAGCGCAAGACGTCCACCGAAACACCACCAGCTAGCGTGTCCCTATTGAGCACACTTGTAGTGAGTACGCTCAAGCTGCTGCAGACGCCCGGTCAGCTCGACACCTCAGGGCTGCGCGAGATCCGATTACTCTCGGGCAAGCAACACAATCTTTCGGACGAAAATACGAAGCTGCTGGCCGCTCTGGCCGCACGATGCGTCTACAATAACGACCGCCGGAAAACGGAGGCTGTGACCATGAGTATGCTCAAGTCACGCTACGCATCAGCAGCCATGGGCGCAACTGTGAGACCAGAACTACACTTCGCGACGTCTCCACCTCGGTCGCACTTCATCCAACGTTTGCGAATGGCTGTGCAGGTGATCCCCGATACCGTTAAGCAAGGAAGTGCCCACCTGGGAGCACGATTGGGAAGTTCCAGGGCCAAACTGGGCAGTCGACTGGGAAGCTCCCTCGGATTCCGGGTCGACAGTCGCCAGAATGTGAACACAGTGCAGGACGTGGACGCCGAATCGGATGCTGACAGCTTCGCGCAGGTACACCCCGACCTGCCGTGGACAGCGCGAGAGAGCTTTGCCCGGCCCTCGTCCATCGATGCAAGGCGCAAGGCCTCAGCCAAGCCGTCCATCCCGTGGGTCTCGCGGGACAGCTTCATGCTGGGTCAGGCACCTTTGGTATCATCCCCCCGTATCTCTCAGCTGGTGGCTGCGAGTTCGCGCTGGGGGTCTGAGCGTCGACCTTCGTCGCGAACCTCATCAGAGCAGGCCAGCACTCTGGAGGAGAACCGAGTCTTGACAACAGCGCCAGAACCGACTCTTGTCCAGAGCATTTCAGAAGCACGAGAAGCGTCCGAGAAGTTGCGGCCGTTGCTGATCGCGGGGAAACCCGTCATGAACGACGTACTGCGAGAGACTCGCCGTCAGAACACTACCGCTGTGAATCAGACGCTGCAGCTGCTGTTCAACAACGAGTACCTCGGACTCATTGCGTACACGCAGTGTATCGTCCCGATCGTCTATATTGCCTATATCGTGGTACTACGGCTGTTGCCTAATCGGGCCTACTACCCGCTGCATGACGGCTTCCTGGACGACCGTGATAAGTTCTTGGAGCGCATCACGATCATTGCCGTTCTGGCAGGACTTCAGCTCGTCGTACTGCTGGTGCTACACGTCTTCGTTGCCAGTCGCTTTGCCGTCTCCACACTTTATCAAGTGGCTTTCGTCATGGAGACGCACGTGACACTTGTACAGGGACGGCTACTTATCTGGATCATCTTCGTTGTGCAATCCACTCTGGAGCACTACGGTAAGACCCTTCTTGCCTGCAGGGGTGGCAGGCGAATTGCATTTCTTGACGGCAAAAGTACCAGCTCCGGCCATCTCACACCTGTCGGAACTGCGATATGTTTTGTCTGTGTGTACACCTGCGTGTCTGCGGATGATTCCTATTCCAGGTGTCGATTTCGCTTTCAAATTTGCGTGGATGCGCGAGGAGTCAAGTGGAAGCTTGTCCTCGTCGTCCATGCGCGGCTAGATCTCATCTCAATTTGACGACTTTCACACCTGAAGTCGCTAGGTAAAATAAAGTATTGCACGACCGACAGTCAGGGGACTAGCTACGTTGATGCGTGCAATGGTGAATGATTTGATCCGTTGTCGTATCAACTCAGCCCAACGATCAACGCTTCGGGCATTCAGTATCAAACCGGCTCCTGCCCAGTGTGTCCTGTTCGACCAATGTACAGCCACAGTCGGTAGGCCCATCGTGCTATCTCACCCAGTTCCACTCGTCGCCCTCCAGGACAGAGTTTGTCGGCGTCATCAAGAGTGGATTGGATACTCAGTGCCCGACTGGCCGACACTTCAGCAAAGCTCTCGCGGGGATTCTTGGATAATCACTCTTCTACTGAACAATGGCGCTGCAAAGGCGGTTGAATGGCTGCGAGTGTGTTGCAACCACTTCTTCGTCCAAGAGGCGAATCTCTTCTGCAGTTGAGGGTGGTTGGACTCGCCAACAAGTATCCCAGATCTATTTTTCTTTTTGGCAAGATACCTTGTCACGGTGACACTATCAAAGCCCTCAACATGGTGGCGACTTTGATGCTTGGACGCCAATGATTGTGCGTGTGGCCGACTCACGTTACCTATCTCGCTACAGACTTTCTGGCCTACCGATGACGTCATGGGAGCTCCACAAGTTGCAGCACAGGGTCTGAGGCCTATCACGCTATCCAGCCGGACCTCTTGGCTGTTCCCAATCTACCACTGAATTCCCATGAATTGCCATCACATTTTCTGCTATTCACCCTCCACTATTCGCCGACATCAACGCCAGCTTTGGCCAATCACTCACAGGTAAAATGGGATCTAGCCTATCAGCT
>JAADYK010000466.1:0-19592 GCA_023338225.1 Halophytophthora batemanensis
CGCAGAGCCGAGTTGAGCGTGTCAAAGAAGCTTGGGGAGCGGAGCGGAGCTCTTCGCCACTTGCTGAATCTGACTCGTTTTCCCGTAAAGGTGCTTGGAATAGTCAGTAAGCATACATTTCGCAAGTGATGCAGTGACAGTTTGTGACACGAATAGAAGACCTCTCTCGACCGCCTTTCTCCCAGAAGCAGACTTGGATGGCTACAGCTGCTACTGCAGGGTTGCTACGCTACTGCTTGAAGCGCTATGAGCCCTTTTGCAAGGCAGCAAGACACGAGCACGAGTCCTATGCAACGTGTTGTATTGAAGCTGCAGTCGGGGGCTGTGAGTTCCTCGGCATCGTGTCGCCGCTAGACTCGCCGAGACTCAGTAGATGGTCTTGTCGTAGCTGCAGGCGGCGATAATGTCACCTCCAACGTTGGCTGGCAGCGCAAACACGCACTCCTGGGCGTTGGAGGCCACGGCACAGCTGTTGCCCACGTACGAGTTGGCGGCTTGACGCAGCGGACTGGCCGTGGCCGTCGACTGAGTACGGATGGTGAGCTTGTAGTTGCCGTAGCTGGCCTTACGCGCGTGGCAGGCGTAAGGCGTGTAGTCGCCGACGTTAGATGTGCTCTTGCCGTTCATGGCGTCGGCAAGAGCCAGCGGGTAGCGCCCCACAGCCAACACATACGTGCCCGTGCCGAGCTGGCGAATGAGGTACGAGTCCTGCTGCGAGAGCGAGCCATCGTCGCGTCCACGGCTGTAGTACGCCGCGTTGTCATCCCCGGCGTCGTCGTTGGACGCAATGTACGTGAGCGAGCCGTCCGTGGCCTTCTGGAAGAGGAAGATGTGCGGGTCAATGTAGGCCGAGTCGCAGTCCTGGTTGACGTCTACGAAAGTGGCGTTGTTGGTTGTTTCCATGGACAACAGGTCGAACTCCATGATGGCGGTGGAGGATGTCACCTCCAGCGTGTAGTGATCCACCGACACGTAGGTGCTCCGGCGGAAGATGCTGCCAGTCAACACATCCTTGGTGACTGCGGCTTCAGCGAGACCGCGCCAGCCGACCACCGCTTGAAGAACCAACAGCGCCGCAGTTGAGCCAAGAGACGAGCGCATTGTGAACTGCTCAAGAAGACGTGCAAGACTGCTTCCAAGTAAGAAGCAGCGGATGGCGTCAGGCAGGTAGAGAAGTGAGCTCACTTGGGCAGGTGGCTGGCTTCAGCGCCGTCAGCCTAGCAGCTACAACATCCAAAAATGAACACGAACGGGAATCATGCTGCAGAAGTCGAAACCAACATCGAACCAGGGTGAATCGAGCTCTTGAGGGCGTTTTGGGAGCATGCGATGCAGGGAACTGACGCGGAGGAACGATCTCCGCAACGTCCATGCTTGAAAAGGCTTAAAAAGGAGTCAAAAACGTGCATTCTGCGTGTATCTATAGCCGGCCCAGCGTCGTCTACCTCAGCAGCGATGTGGGGCCGGATCGGGCTGGAGCCGTCTAGTTGCCCAGCAGGTCGTAGTCGTCCAGCTTGTCGTTGTACTTCATGATGGTGCGCTTGATCTTGGACGAGTCCACCCACGTGACAAAGTCCTCCATGGGGCGAGTAACCAGGAAGGCCGGGTCCGTGACGGCCGTGGGGCCCACGCGCACGTGGCCCTGCTCCACGAAGGTGGTAGCCTCCTTGATGTTCTCGGCCATCTTGACGCGCACCATGACCACGGGCAGTCGGCGGCGACAAAAAGCCGAGACGTTGACCTCCTCGGCCTTGAGCAGACTCTTCTTGGTCTGGATGAGCCCCATGTGGTAGAGCTTGTCCAGCAGCGCCGCCGTGGTCTTGATGCGGTACGGGTCGTTGGCTGGCCGCTTCTTGAGGCGCGCCACCACGCGGGAGATGTGGCCTACAAGGCGGTTGTACTTGTGGTATTGCTCGCGGTCCGGGATACGGTACCGGCGGATCACCTTGATCTCGTGCAGGTTGTTCTCCTTGCGCCAATCCAGCAGGTCCACCTTCTTGAGCAGCTTCTGCTCATGGTACTTGAGCTGCCGCACCATGTTGCTCCGTTCTCAGTGCCCACGCGCGGTACTGGACAACGGACAGCACGCACGCACGAAGCAGGTCCCGCACAACACGCACAGTTAGCTCTCGCTCGCTCTACGCGTCCAGCAGCAGCAGCCGCCGCCGCGCAACGCAGCGCCCATACGCATCGCCTACCTTCTCGCCCTATTGCTCGCTGTGCCGATTCGCTCCAGAGGCCGGGCAGGCGCCTCCCAATCGTTCTTAGCTCCCCCCATCTGGCAACCTCTCGGACTTCTACCAGCCCTTCTGCGTCTCGCGCCGCCCCGTTGCTCAAAGAGGGTGCCCGTCGCGTACCCTCCGGGCCACGGGGTACCGAGGGCGGGGTACGCGTACCCCGTCGGCCGCAGAGCACGCAGAGCCAACGAAACTTGGGCCAGACCCCTTGGGAACCCCAAGCGACGGCCGCCCGAGTGTCCCGGGCCAGCATTCCCAATATTGGACACCGCAGTCGAGGCAAGTCTCGGGAAGCAGCCGGTGTGTGTGTGTGTGTGTGTGCCAGCATGACGGCCGCCGAGATGGAGAAGAAGAGCAAGAAGAAGAAGCGCAAGGCCTCGGCCGAGGGCGCGGCGCTGCTGGAGGGCAAGGACCTCATCGCGCCCGAGAGCAACCCGCCGGCGCTGGACACGTCCAAGTGGCCGTTGCTGCTCAAGAACTACAACCAGCTCAACGTGCGCACGGGCCACTACACGCCCATCCCGTCCAGCACGTCTCCGCTGAAGCGCAGCCTGCAGGACTATGTGCGCTACGGTGTCATTAACCTGGACAAGCCGGCCAACCCGAGCTCCCACGAGGTGGTGGCTTGGATCCGCCGCATTCTGCGAGTCGAGAAGACCGGACACTCGGGCACGCTGGACCCCAAGGTCACGGGCTGTCTGATCGTGTGTGTGGACCGTGCCACGCGCCTCGTCAAGGCTCAGCAGGGCGCTGGTAAGGAGTATGTGGCTGTCGTGCGTCTCCACAGCGCCATCGAGGGCCAGGCCAAGCTGGCTCGCGCCATTGAGACGCTCACGGGCGCGCTGTTCCAGCGTCCGCCGCTTATCTCGGCTGTGAAGCGTCAGCTGCGTATCCGTACGATCTATCAGTCCAAGCTGATTGAGTACGACGAGGACCGTCATCTGGGTGTCTTCCACGTGAGCTGCGAAGCCGGCACGTACATTCGTACGCTGTGTGTGCACCTGGGTCTGGTGCTGGGTGTGGGTGGCCACATGCAGGAGCTACGTCGTGTGCGCTCGGGTGTGCTGGGCGAGGCCGACAACATGGTGACCATGCACGACGTGCTGGACGCGCAGTACCAGTACGACACGTACAAGGACGAGTCGTACTTGCGTCGCATTGTGCGTCCGCTGGAAGTTCTTCTCACGACGTACAAGCGTATCGTTGTGAAGGACAGCTCGGTGAACGCCATCTGCTACGGTGCCAAGTTCATGATCCCAGGTCTGCTGCGCTTCGCGGACGACATTGACGTGGGTGAAGAAGTGGTTCTCATGACCACCAAGGGTGAAGCCATTGCTGTGGGTATTGCTCAGATGACTACGGCCGTGATGGCCACGTGCGACCACGGTGTGGTGGCCAAGATCAAGCGCGTCATCATGGAGCGTGACACGTACCCGCGTCGATGGGGCTTGGGCCCTATGGCGCAGAAAGTCAAGGGCCTGGTTAAGGAAGGCAAGATCGGCAAGTACGGCAAGGTGAACGAGAACACGCCTGCTGACGTGTCTGCGCTGTACTCTAAGGAGGACAAGAAGACGCTGGTGGAGGAGATCAAGGAGAAGACGGAGGCGGCCGAAGACAGCGACGACGCCAACGAGGTGGCTCACAAGAAGCACAAAAAGGAGAAGAAGGAGAAGAAGGAGAAGAAGCACAAGCACAAGCGTGATGCCGAGGAGGCGGCGGTGGCTGACGCGGGCGAGTCGCCTGAGAAGAAGAAGTCCAAGAAGAAGAAGAAGAAGAAATCCAAGGAGGCTGCCAGCGACTCGGAATAGACGTCTCCGCTGTCGCCTGTCGAGCGTCGCTGGAGCTGATGGCCAGAGCGACTCCAGGCCAATCCCCATGACTAGCCATCCTGCGTGCAGGTGGTAGCCCAGCCTGTGAGTTGGTGACCTAGTTGTCGCCGCTTGCCTGTTTTGTTTCAAATATATATAACTGCATCAGTGTGTCCATGCCTTTCATGCTGCGGTCAGCTCCGCAAGCAGTCCACCAGCGTCCACAACGCCTGACACGCACCAAGTCAACGCATTCTATGCATGTGCGCATTCAGCCAGCACGAGTTACTCCACGCGGCAACAGCCCACTGCTACCCCCGCTTGGCTGCCTCAGTTAGCGTTGACGGTGTCAGCAATGGCTTGCAGCCAGAACGCGGCGGCCTTGGCTCCGGGGTCCGGGATGCCTGCGCCAAACCCCTCGCCCACATAACCGGCACGTCCGAACGCCTGCTTGGTGGGGATCGTCTTGGTCTTCTCAGCTCCTTCCTGAGCCGCACTAGCAGCCGCTGCAGCCAACGCTGCACCACTAACAGCTTTAGAATCACCCACTGCACACTGTGACGGCACTAGTGCGTCTACCATTGTACGCGAACCTTCCTTGGCACCACCGTACTTCTGGATGGCGTTGATACCCTCCTGGAAGGCGCCGGCCCAAGCCTTGGCGTCCACGACCGCGCTCTTCTCCAGATACAGCGCTCCAGCCGTCAAGAAGATCACGTAAAGCACACCAGAAGTGCCGCCAGCACTGCGACCCACCGAGTCAGCTAGCGCACGCAGCGTCTGCGTGGGGTCATTGAGCGGATAGTGGTCCAGCATGTCGGCCTGGATGGCCTCTGCCGCGTTCTTGAACGTGGTGCCGCAGTCGCCGTCGCCCACCTTGGAGTCCCAGTTTGTGAGCTCCGGCTCGTGCTTGATGAGCGTCTCGCACACCGCTGTGATGCAGTTCTCCAGCAATTGCGCACTGTTGGAGAGCTCTGCAGGTCGCACAAAGCTTTTGTGCGCCATGACTGGTGCCTCAGCAGTGATGAATGGACCCGAAATGGCCGACGTGGACAGATCGAAGGGCGAGTACGTCCATGCTGGAGCCGTCGTGGGCGCATCAAAGAGCGCCAGCATGTCGCTCTCGCCCGCTGAGTTCCAGAGCGACAGCGAGAAGCCAGCCATGTCCAGAGCCGTCATGAAGGAGCCCACCAGCACGCGTTCCGGCTCAATCCCCTGGGTCCGCAGCGCCTGCACCGCGTACTTGGCCACCACGAAGAGCTCCATACCCGTGGTAGCGCCCAGGTTGTTCACCATGAGCACGCACTTGGCACCCTTTGTCAGTGACAGACCCACGGACGTGTCAGTCGCAGTGATCTTGTCTACCAGCATGTTGCACAGCGACGCCACGTCTTGCTGCGCACATTTGGCGATGCCTGGCTCGCCGTGGATCCCCAGTCCGACCTCCATCTCGTCATCACCCAGCTCACGCGACACGTCTTCCTGCCCAGGCAACGTACACGGCTTGATAGCTACACCCATGGTGCCGATCTTCCGCTCAGCCATAAGCGAATTGACCATGTTCACCAATGTCGGTAGGTCGCGACCGGCACGTGCAGCAGCACCGGCCAGTTTGTGCACGAAGACGGTGCCACTAAGGCCACGACGCCCGGCATTAGCGTTCAGGACAGCAACGTCCTCGCCCACCACCACCATGTCACACTTGAACCCTTCCGCTTTGGCTTGCTCCACCGCCAGACCGAAGTTGAGTCGGTCGCCCGTGTAGTTCTTGACCACGACGAGGCAGCCATGCGGGCCTGCGGCCAAGCGGATGGCCGTCAGCACCTGCTGCGTGCTAGGCGACGCGAACACGTCGCCGCAGACGACGCCTGTGAGCATACCCTCACCAATGTAGCCCGCGTGCGTGGGCTCATGGCCACTGCCCCCGCCGGACAACAGTGTCACTTGGCGCTCGCGGATGGCGCGGAAGTCGCGGTGCAGCAGCACGCGCTGTTCACGCTCCAGCACCAGGTGCGGCTGCGCCAGCGCCATGCCCTCCACCATGTCGGCCACCACCGTGGTCGCGTCCTTCACGAGCTGCTTCACCTTGGTCATCTTGCTTGCTTGTCTTCTTCTCTGCGAATCGAGGAATGACCATCGTCACCCCTCCATCTTGGATTCACTATGCTCGGACTGTTGAATTTGAAACAAACGTTTTAAACCGCGCATCTTTCCAACTTGAAGCACGGCAAAGTGACCCCAACCCAACTTCGTCCTTCGCCCTCTTCACGCTCTCTGCGTTAGCGCCGATGCGCATGGCTGCAACGGAGGACTCAAGAGAATGCATGGAGAAATGCATGTATTGGTGGTAATGACTGGCGGTTGGCGGCGCAATTGAGGTCGTGGGGGGCTGTAAGGACCGCGGACAGCGACGCTAGCTGCTCGGAGGAAGAGGTGCTCGAAGTTCCATTGCTTCGTCGACCAGCTCCTCGCACAACTTCGTCGCCAGTGCGGTGAAGGACAATTCAGCCAGACATCGCGTCGGTCGGCTACTTGGCGGTGTCGCCAACTCACCCAAAGTTGACGAAAGGCTGGCTCAACCCTCCCATTTGCGCCTGCTGGGGCCGCTGCTGTTGCTGCTGCTGCTGCTGCTGCTGCGACTGCTGCTGGAAGCCCATGCCACTCATTTGCATGCCCATTTGGTTCCCCTGGAAGTTCATCTGACCAGCGCCACCTACATCCATCCGAAGTCCCGCCAGCACACAGTCAGCAAGTACTCCGCCCATACAAACACCGAGCTAGAGCCGTACCTTGGAAGCCGCCGTTCATCATCATGCCGCCGTTCTGCATCTGGTTCTGCATGGGGTACATCATCATGTTGGGCTGCTGCCCCATCATGGGATTCATGAAGCCATTCATCCCCATGCCATTCATCCCCATGCCATTCATGCCATTCATGCCGTTCATGCCGTTCATGCCGTTCATGCCGTTCATGTGGCCCATACCCATCGGCACTGGCGGCGCCATTCCTTGCTGAGGAGGGAACTGCTGCTGTTGCTGAGGCACCGCTGGCGGCCCAAAGCTGGCCATGATGTTCGCCATCCGGTTCGAGTGCTGGTCCGCCGGTTTGGGAGCGAACACGTCCGTTCCAGAGGCAGAGAGCCCAGTCTGCGAGCTGCTAGAGCCGCTGAAAGATCCCCATTCGTCCTGAGCCGGAGCCTGCTGTTGCTGCGGCGGCTGGATCGCTGGAGCCACCGCCGCCGGAGCCACCGCTGGAGCCGCCACAGGCTGCGGAGCCGGCGTCGGAGAGCTAAAGGCGTCGAACGACAGCAGATCGTTCGCAACCGCCGGCTTGGCGGGCTTCGCAGCTGGCACAGCTTCACGGGAGCTTGTGCGGGAGTCGTTACGAGAACCGTTGGCGCGACGACGGTCACTGCGACGGCGACGAGGCTCCTCTTCTTGTTCCTCCTCCTCCTCATCTTCCGAGTCATTGTGCTTCTTCCGCCTGGATCGACGCTCGTCGTTCTCCGCAGGTGGCTCGTGGCTGATGAAGCGCTTGCGCTCGTACTTGTCACGGATCCACATCTCCTTGTCCCGCACAGACGAATGCTCCGTCGGGGCGCGGAAGTCGCGCGGCACGTTGGCTTCGTAGTACTCTTTCGCACGCGCATTACCCCAGCGCTTCATTTGCTGCATGTATCAACAAGTACACGCATTTACGAGCGAAGCAGCGAGTTAGACACGTCTTCGGGCCGTCCAAAGAGCGCGGGTTCCAAGCAGGACTGGAGCTGCGTACCTCCACCTGCTCGGGCGTCCACGAGTCCAGGTTCACGCTGCGCACAAAGGTGAGGTGCACGCCGAGACTACGGTGGATGCCCGAGCACTGGATGCAGATGAAGACGCCCAGGTTGATGGAGGCCCAGCGCGGCCCGCGACAGCCGCAGTCGGCGCAGAACTTGTTGGCTTCTAGCTTGGTGAGCTCATTCAGCGCCTTCTTGAGCTTGGCCTGGTCGTCCGGCGCCTTGCCTCCCTGGCGACTCATGTTCGCAGGACTCTGGGGGGCTCCTGGCGCAAGCGGAGAGGCGGGGAACGCGGCAGCAGCGCACACGTGGGCGCTTGCTCAATGCTTTATGCTGTCGACGGAGTGCCACGCGCCGGAAGCAGGGGGCGAGCTGAAACTCCCCGGGTTACAAAAATTTCGGGTTCTTTTCCACCAATCACCCGTTGGTAAACTCGTTTTCAGCGAACCAGCACAGAGGATCTTGGGTTTACAGAAGTTTTGCCCAATCGCGAACTGCTGATGTCACTTGAGCGGGGGAGTTGACGTCACTGGCACCCCCGTTGAAGCAACACGCCAGATGGCTACACAGAGATGGCTACACTGGGGGTTACAGCAGGTACAGCATCGCATAGGCCTTGGCAGCCGTTACCACCCCACAGCTCTGCTTGTATGGGAACGAACGAAAGAAGGCTGGTGTGTGCGTCCATGCTCGTTGCCAGCCATGGGTTGTAAGGTAGCGGTTCGGCCTTCGGTGTTAACTGCGTCAATGTGAACCAGTATCTCGAGAAAAGCCACAGACTCGCCCACACCAGTAACTTACGCATCTTCGCGGAACAGCTCGATAAACTCGTTGAGGTCCAGCGTGGCGTTGGCGTCCACATCAAAGCGTGAGATGATGCGCTCCACGTCACTTTTGGTGAGCTGCACCGACTCGCGGCGGTCGTTCTCGTAGAAGCGTTCGTTGTAGCGCAATGCCTCAAAGAGCTCCGACGCGTCGATGTCTCCGTTATCATCCGCATCATATAGCTGCTCACAACGAAAGGAACCAAACACATTAGTGTCCTGCACGGATTTACAAACCTCGCAGTATCACACGCGGTGCCACGTAGACGTACCCTGAAGAGCTCCCGTAGCTCTTGCACCTGCTCAGGCGACAGTGTCTTCTTCCGCACGCGACGGTTCTTCTCCACCGTCTCCAGCAACCGACAGAGGCGCAAGATCTCCTCCAGCACCGTCGCTGGCGCGTCACCAAACACGACGCTGCAGAGTTCTACCAGATCAATCTGTCCACTCTGGTCCTGGTCAATACTGCTGAAGATGCTGCCGATATTGTCTTGCAGATGCGTGCCCGAGAAGAGCCCAGCCCCTCCAAAGAGCTCTCGCAGTGTAATAGAGCCGCTCTGGTCCTGGTCCAGCTTGCGGAAGGTACGGTAGACGTTCAAGACATCCTCACGAGCGTAAGGTCCGAAGCGCTCCTGCCGCATCAAGGCCGCATCCGAGCGGATGCGCACCTTCTTGGTGGAAGAGTTCTCCTTCTCGACATGTGAACTACTCGAAGTAGCCATTTCCTTGCGTGTCTTGGCGCTGGTACCGCCCAACCGTGGCGCACCCAAACCCCGTCGACGCACTTTATAAGAATTCCCGCGGCTGGCTGTTGGCTTATCCGTTTCTGCAGTCGCATCGTCGTGCTGTTGGCCGTCGTTGCTTGCCTCCGCAGGCTTGAGGTCTCCTCGGTTTCTAGGTGCGAAGGACACAGCTCGAGTGAGTAGTCGAGCCGTGTGGTCCACGTGCTTTTGTGTGCTCTCCGGCTCGTCATCGTCATCTCCAAGTAGTTCGTCGTACTGCTGGCAAAGTGTCTCAATGAGTGTGCGTTTCGGCAAAGCACCAGTGCTGGCACTAGATGTAAGCGTGGCTTCCGACTGGTTGGCATCCTGCTGAATCACTTCTGGACGCGGTGGGAGCGCGGGTGTGGATGCCGTCCTCTGGAGTGCATTCACACGCTTTGGGCGAGGTTTCTTGCCAGTTCGACGTCGTGGTAGGAAACTGTTCTCGTCCTGATTCTCCCGAATGATGCAGCTCACACCAAGCTTCTCCAACAAGAACGGAGACGGCGTCAAGTCCATTGTGGCCAGAGAATTCTCAAGTCGTCGCTGTCGCAACAGGCCGCTGCTGCCCGCGATCTGCTTGTTGCTGCGTCGCACGTTCTCGCGATGGAAGTGGACGTACATCTGTCGCTCCCGGTTGAGACTCCCCACCTCCCAGTTGTCCTTGTCCGCGAACGGTAGTTCCGTCACGGGATGCTGTAGTGTCGGGAGTTGTAAGCTTGAGCTAACCGCGTCTCCGACAGACCCCGCAGCCGAAAGTGAACCGAGTGAGTCGCTCACACCACCGTCAGGTGCACTCGAGTTGACTTCGCCACTGTCTCCGTCACGTTGGTTCCCACTATTGACACCTGTGGTGACCTGGTGCTGCTGCTCCTGGAGCTGCTTCTTTGACTTGCGCTTCATGATCTTCTTCATGCGCTGTTGGAACTTCACGCGCTCCTTCTCCCAAGCCGCTTGTCGTGCCAACTGCAGGTCACTTTGCTTCCACGTCGTCTTGCCTTGCAACTGTTGGAAGAGTCGCTGGGCGTGGTTCGAGCAGGACGTTGACGCGATGGACGTGACGGACGCTCTCTCTCGCCTCGCCTCCGCTGGAGTGTGCATTCCGGGCTCGGGGGTCTCCAGTGAGTCCGTGGAGCTGCTGACCGCCAGTGTGTCCTCCAGCAGACAGCGGAGTGATCCTCTAGAAGACCGACGGAGCATCGGAACGCTCTTACTCGAGTGCAATGTGGGGTTGTTTTGTTGTTCCTGAGTCACTGGCACCCCGGGCTGCTGCCTGGCCGACCCAACCTTCATCTTGCATGTCTTCAGTTCGTTCCAGAGAGTCTCGGCTTGGGTGCGCTTCAATATTGCAGCATGTGCCACATCTACCTCCCAAGCCCATACACTCCCGTCACGTCCACTATTTTCTTCACCTTCCTCCGTGACATCAACGGAACCTTTCTTAGGAACTGGTGGGGGCTGTAGAGCCGCACCAGTAGCCAAACTACCAAGACAACGACCCTCAAAGTCCCAGACTTTGACGCCCTTGTCACTCCCACACGTAAGTATACCTCGCGGCTCATCCACGACCTGTAGACAGCGCACATTGCCTCGATGTGCAGTCCAGCGGTTCACACAGACCACGTCCGTCTCCTTCACTTGTAACGGTACATTTCCTTTGCTCGGCGTGTGCACCGCGTGTTTGTTACGCAGTCTCTTGGCGTTCTTCCCTTGCCGAAGGAATCGTCGTCGTGGGTTATACGCCCGATCCTGACGTGACGGCATGTTCTCCTCGCGGAAGGCACGAACGTGAGCACCAGCGATCACTTGTGACACATCGCACACGCTCAATTCACCATAGAAACTCGTCGTAAAGAGCAAGAAGCGTCCGCGGTCGATACCCGCCGCCAACTGCTCGCCACCTGTCTCGTCGTAGAACGCTCGACAACAAGTGACAGCGCTGTTGAGCTTCGCAGGCGTCAGTGGGGATGAAGGCGGAGGTGGAGGCAGAGCCGACGGAGCCGTAGTAGCCTCAGCCGAGTCTTCCACTTGACTATTAGGCTCTGCATTTGTGTCCTTGGACTCTGACTCCGCTTCCGTGTCTTCCAAGCTCACAATCCCGCTCTCGCGCGGTGATTTCAGCATCATATTTGCTTCCGTGGAGACTGAGAGCATCTGCTCTGCGTCGTTGGCAGTCGTTTCCACTGTGTCCTCTGTTGTCCTCTCCCCTGCAACATTCGCTGGCTTTTCTTCTGGCGTGGTAACAGCTAGAGACAGTCGAGGCATGATCGGAGGTGGCGTCATTCGGAAGGGATAGAAGCACAGCAATAGCGACGTGGGTTTCGATGGAGTGAGACTCCACACACACACCTGTCCGCTCTCGTGACCCGAAAGCAGCAACGGATATGGTTCCACGAACTCCAGCACGTTCACGTCGCTCTGCGCTTGAGAATGCGCCGTGGGCGACGCGGAGAAGGCCCCCAAGCTAGATACTCCGGTCATCGGCGCCACGCACGTGTCTTCAAGCAAGAAGTAGATGTAGTCCCAGATCTTGATCACGCCGTCAGTTCCTCCACTGGCGACCAGACTGAGCGCATGGCAGTACGCTAAACACTTGATGTCACTCTCATGTGCATCCGTGATGCACCGCAACAACGCACTGCGTGCACCTCCACCACCCGTGCGTGGTGCGTCATCGTCGTAGAGCCGCAGTGAGCGATCCCAGGAGGCCGTGAGCACACAGCGATCCTCCTTGCAGTAGAGTAGCGCCGAGACCTGTTGTGCGTGCGGCGTCCAGCGAGCCAGCACGGCGCCATTGAGATAATTGACCACCGCAAGTTCACCGTTTTGGGCCCCCACCACGATCTTACGTTGACGGGCATCTAGATCCACACACGTGATATCGGCGCCCACAAGCTCGCGGTATGAACGCAGTAGAGCTCCCGAGGCGGCGTCCCAGACCCGCACCTCGCGATCTGTGGCTGTGGCCAGCGTGAGCGAAGCTCCGTTGTAGAGCACAGCACTCGCAGCCAGTACGCGTGGCTTGACGCGCACACGACGCAGCAGCTTGAGCTTGTGTACTCCAGCCACAAGCAGACTCTGGCCGTGGTTGAGCACAGCCAACGAGTGTACACGCCACGGATAACGGTTTGCATCACTGCCAAGTCGGAAGGCCTGCAGACAACGTCGACTACTACTGAGTTCAGCGTCTGTGCTCTCCATGGACAACACATTGGCGAGACTCCACCACCGGAACCAACCGTCGTCGTCCACAGTGATCACCTGATCTGCAAGCAGTCTCGTGCTGTCTGCAGATGACGCACCCGACGTCGAAGAACTCTTGGTCTGAGCTGCAGAAGCAAAGACAGCCGACGGGATGAGCTGGATGCAGCACACTGGGGCTCCGTGGCCTGAGAGACGGAAGACTGGAGACGTGGCAAGAGCCGAGATCTCCCACCCAAAGACCTCGCACTCGAAACCGGCACTCAGGAAGACTTGAGCGGACAACTTTTGTAGTAGTCTGACACCACGACGATGGCCTTGACGTGAAGCACGAGGCAGCAACGAGTGTGTGTCCCAGAAGTAGATGAGCCCGTCCATAGCGCAGGACAAGAGCGTGTCGCTGTTGAGCACCAGAAGGTCTTGAAGTAGATCTGTGTGCTTCTTGAGCGTAGCTACGAGTCTCACGTCACATGTGCCGTCGTTCTTGGGGGTCTTCCCACTTGTTGCACGAGCGCTAGTACCTCCACCAGTCGAGCTAGAGCGATCGCGTGTCACGAGCCAGACGGAAATGATCAAGTCCGCTGAGATGGAGAAGAGCTGGCGCGTAGTAGCGCTCCACTCAAGCACGCGCTGTGGTCTTGGGGTATGCACAATGGCTAGCGGTCGTGGTGTCTCCAATGCACTAGTACTACAGGCCGTAAGCAGCGACGTAGACCAGAACGTGAGCTTCAAGTCTCCAGCCGAGACTGCCAGCAGATCCACACCTGCTAAGTACTTGAGCGCCTGTACAGGTGATCGCTCTGAGCGAACATCATCCTGATCACGTCGATAGCCGGAAATGTAGCACAGCGGATGAAATTTGTTCAAGACCGGCAGCGTCGGTGTGAAGGAGAACGAGGACGCGCTGCTGGCGCCATCATCACCTCCAGATGAAAGCTCGGCTGGGATACCCTTCCCATTGCCACCTCCAACCGAGCCAATACCGCCTTCCTTAGAATCTTCGTCCATCTCAGGCGGGAAGAGCCCCGCGGGATCCAGTAGCTCTACGACCGGACGAGAGCTTTCAAGCAGCAGTAGTCGCCGAAACTCCGGTAAGTATTCGAGTCGCTTGGGTGGTCGGTTCACTGCCGTGTCTGTGAATCGTGGGTGTTCTTCATACTGCAGATCCCGCAGCTCAGCGGCGCTACCAATGGCGTTGTCGCCGCCAGAGGACGAGGAGCCCATGCCACCTTCAATAATGGCACTTGTAAACTCTTCCCACTCCATACTGCCGTCTCCGTTCACGTCTACTTGCGCAAAGAGCTCCACTAAGTCTTCAATGAAACCCACGACGCTCTCAGGTTCCCAGCTCACCCGATCCAACATGACGCTTACAAACTCGCACAGGGAGAGACCGCGGCCGGTGCGGTCGAAGTCCTGCTTCAAGAGACTCAAGTCCTCCACCTGCAGTCGCACCATGATGCCCAGGCAAGCCTGGTACTGCAGCAGCGCCGCCGCCATGGCTCCGTACCTGCTGCTACGACACTAGGAGGGGAGCTTCTTGGTCCGTTGTGTGTGACCTTCGTGGCCTCTTGGTGTGAGTGAATGAAGTTGGGAGCCTCTCCACCGTTTCGACAACCGGACGCGTCGGAAGTGACGTCTACATCTATATAGGGATGGAACTGGGCCACTCCAACACTCAACACTTGCTCTGCTAGCTCTCCAGGTAGACGGACAAGGTTCTCATGAAGACTACACCTCCCCGTGCTGGCGAGAGCGGGCGGCCACCGCGACCACAAACCCAGAAGCTGCCCGCAGCCAGCTGGACGAACTGGGGACTCTCTCCATACGCTGCTAAGGTCAACACAAGCCCTCGCGTGACTCGACAGACGCAGGAAGAAGACATTCCTCCGCGCGTACATGTGCCAGCTCGACCCAAGCGGCCATTGTCTGCATCTCGGGTTATTTCCACGGCCAACAGTCGACGAGCACAACGCCCCACATCAGCGAGGACGGTCCGACCAGCCAGCGCGAGTCAAGCGCGGTATACAAAGCTCGAGACTGTCGCCTTCCCCATGCAGCCCTCGGACCACAGCGGAGTATGCTCTCCACCACTCTCTTCGACAACGGCGACAGCTCAGATGGAACCTCCTGTGGACGCAAATGACGTTCACCAGCAGCAGGAATCAGAGGATCGATCACCGCAGATCCACCCAGTGGCTTTACAGGCCAAGCTCCAGGCCCTTCTGGAGTTGTGGGAGGGCGAGCAGCCACACTTCCGTTCACCTGCGCTCTTCTGCGAGGCCACCTTCTCCCAGGCTCGAGGTAAGTCGCGCTAGTCACCCCTCTAGCGTTCTGTACGTCTCAAAAGCGCCATCTCCGTCTGCTCCTCACATCCGAACGCTGTGTTGAGCTGTGTAGCCCTGGCAGTCGAACTGCCGCGTCCCAACGCATTCCTTTCAGCCACTGCCTTTGCCAGTCTCCAACAGATGAGCTGCGCTCTGGAAGATCAATACCCATTCTTCTGCGACGTCGTACGTGAGCTTGGCTCCATCGTGTACGCCAACTTCCCAGAGCTTCAACAGCAACAGGAGTCGACTGGGAGTCACGCTCGACTCTTCTTCCAGCACGGCAAGCCTTGGTTTCAGGAGCTGGCAACGCAGAAGCAGCGTACTCAAAGCTTGCGAGTCATCACAGTCTCTACGAAAGATGAGATTCGCCTGCTTACCCACCAGTTGCGAGAAGCTCAGGCCCAGACTGCGAGTGCTGAGGCCCGTGTCCATGCCGCTAGTCTACAAATGGCGCCACCTCAACACGACAGAGTCAAAGAGGAGGTCTACTCGCTCCCGACGTTCCAACTGGACCACTTAGACGCTCAGTCCTGCAGCAACGAGATCCTCCGAGCCTTCAGTAGTCTTTCGGGCAGCGATGCGAGACATTTGCTGGCTCTATTACTTGAAAACGCAGCCGAACGTGGCCTGCCGAAGCTGGTGGACACGTTGGCCGAAAGTGTGGGTCACTTGGACTCCCAGCAGCGACGTGATTTCTTGCGTGAGTGCTTCGACTTCGTCCCGACCAGCGAGCTGCAGGACGCACTGAACGAGCACGACGAGACCAACGACGCTAAGCGCTACCAGGCACTAGTGGACGACCTCAGCGATGTGTTGCAGCTGCAACAGGAGCAAGAAGAGGTGCCGGAGACGACGGGGCAGGGCTATACAACGGGTTCTACCGTCGGATTCCACTCGGCCGAGGCGCGTGTCTGTCGAAAAGTGCACGAACTCGTGGAGTTACTGGAGGATCTGGCTGTCGAAGTCTCTTTATGGCCGTCTGCCCACTCGGCACTGCTGTCCGAGGAGCTCCAGCAGCGACTTCGCGTCCACGAATGCCCCACAAAGCGCGAAGAGAAGGCTCGAGGGGCCTTGAGATTCGACGAACCCCGAATAGAAGAGCCAGAAGAGTGCCAATGCACGTGTGGCAAGCACCGACTGAGCGTCTCAGAGGACGAAGGTGCTCGAGAATCGGCTCGAATTCCAGAAGAGCCGGGTGCCACTGATTCGCAGGACAATAACGCTGTGAAAGATCGCAAACCACGTCGCCGATCCACGCTCAAGCGCCCGCTTTCAGGGTCCTCAATGCGACGCAAGAACGCCATCAATCATGGCAGCAGACTGGCGTCTTCACGGCGCTCCAGTGGCTCCGTGTCCTTGCGGTTGTTCCCTCTGGCCGAGGTCTGCCATATCTCCACGGCTGTGCTTCACCTCCAGTTTTCTCGCGACGCAGTGGAATCCTCGACCGGTACAGCTTCAGTATCGACCGGTGGGGTATCTCTACTGGCTGACGATGATCGCTGGGCTTTCTTGAGGCCAGAGACGGCGCCTCTCACCTTCCGAGCCCTGGCGAAGGACTATTTGGTGCGCAAGTACGGCATCAAGTCCATCGCCACCATGCACACGCTCCAACTGGAGCGTTCGCTGCTGCATTATGGCTCCACGGACGCCCACACGCGCTGTGCGCTCTTCGCGTGGTTCCTAGGCGCTGACAAGCCGCGCGCGGGATCCAAGGACTTTGCCTTCCGCTTCTTCCAGCAGTTCGTCAAGCGCCTACTGCAGCTCTTGGCGGCCAGGAAAGCTTCGCGTTCCGGGTCTGTCTGCGGCCCGAGCTCCAGTGTCTTGAGTCCCATTGCAGCACAGTCCAAGCTGCAGCCCTTGGCTTATTCGACACTTATCTCGCTCTGGACAGAGCACATTGGTGACGGCGAGGTGGCCACGGGCCGGACGGTGGCCTGTGCATTAGCGCTAGAGGTCTGTCGACTGGCCTTCCCCGCGGCGATGCACGCGCGACCGGGCTTTACAGCGTTCCGCGAGCGCCTGTACCGCCGCGGACTGGAGCGCCCGACAATGGAGCTGGAGAGCTTCTTGCACGAGGCGATGGAGGTCTGGCAGCAGCTCTTTGACGAGGACATGGCCGCGGCGGCTGCGACGCTGGACGGCGAGGGCGAGCTGCTGGATCTGGACGCTGTGGCGCGGTGTCTGGAGCGCAACGGGCTGGAGTTCACAGGCGGCGAGCGCCTGGAGCTCTTCGACGTGCTGGCGCAGGAAGACGGCGCCTCGGCCGTCCCGAGAAGGAGGCTGCTGCATCTGCTGCTCGAGAGCAAGTACAGGTCGTAGCTGTCCACTTCAACGTAATGAATGCCCCATTGGCCCCCCCAAACCTCCTCGCCTAGACTAGGCCCACCCTACCCCCTGGAGAACCGCCACCACCCTATTTTATGGTGTGGCGAAGTGTGTGGACCACCTTATATCGACTGGGAACACGATTGGCCACGGGGCTTGTGAGCCAACCGACTGGCGTCCAGCGCTTCCAGGCCTGGGGGCGCTCGCCGACATGGCGGGGGCAGGCATTTTGACATTCCCCCGTTGAGAGAGGCAAGCAAGCAACATGGGTCGTGTTATTCGTGGACAGCGCAAGGGTGCGGGCGGCATCTTCAAGTCGCACACGCACCTGCGCAAGGGCGCGGCGGCCTTCCGCTCGCTGGACTTTGTGGAGCGCTCGGGCTACATCAAGGGTGTCGTCAAGGAGATCATCCACGACTCGGGCCGTGGTGCCCCGCTGGCGCGCGTGACGTACCGTGACCCGTACCGCTACAAGCTGCAGAAGGAGCTCCTGATCGCGGCCGAGGGCATGTACACGGGCATGTTCGTGTACTCGGGCGCCAAGGCGTCGCTCACGGTGGGCAACATCCTGCCGCTCTCGGCTCTGCCGGAAGGTACCATCGTGTGCAACGTGGAGGCCAAGGTGGGCGACCGCGGCTCGTTCGCGCGCGCCTCGGGCGACTACGCCGTCATCGTGACCCACGACGAGGACAAGGGCAAGACCAAGCTGCGTCTGCCTTCGGGCTCCAAGAAGACCGTCCCCTCGGCGTAAGTGCTCCTGCTTTTCCTGTATCTGATGATTCGGTCGACGTGTCGACTTCTCCCGCTCTTTGCCCCGGAGCGGGAGCTGGCCGACGCGTCGTCCGAGGCATGGCGGCGTCTACTTTGCGTTGTTTCAGCGTGGAGTAGACGTTCGCGCCGCGACAGTCTTGGCTTCCGTCTCTTTGGAGCGGAAGTGTGGGGCTGTCGTGTGTGAGTGCTAGCCGTCATCCTTTCCCGCCTCGTGCGGTGAGTAAGTATCCCTCTCTGTGTCCGCGCTCGGAGTCTGACGACGCAGGTGGAGCGCGGGCGTGTAGACGGACACGCGCTTGATCTTGATCGGAAGGACGGCTGTCGACTGGTGGTTGGAACTCATCGTGTGTGCTGGGTATCAGAGAAACTGACATGTGCCTCTCTGACGCGACGTGATCCAGGTGCCGTGCTATGATCGGTGTGGTCGCTGGCGGTGGCCGTACCGACAAGCCGATGCTGAAGGCCGGCCGTGCCTTCCACAAGTTCCGCGTGAAGCGTAACGAGTGGCCCCACGTGCGTGGTGTGGCTATGAACCCCGTGGAGCACCCCCACGGTGGTGGTAACCACCAGCACATTGGTCACCCGTCCACGGTTCGCCGTGACGCCGCTGCGGGTAAGAAGGTCGGTCTCATTGCCGCCCGCCGCACGGGCCGTCTGCGCGGTATCAAGAAGGTGGAGAAGGACAACTAGGTTGCTTCTACTTGAGCTTCTGAAGCGCACTCTGTGGTTCTAGGGACCATCCAACGGGAATGCCAAACCGATAAGAATGAAAAGCCTCCTTTTCATCACTTTGCTTTCGTCCGTCGTTGCTTATTGTCATAGGCCACGAAGAAGTCCTTGGGCCCGACGTCGCTCTGAGGCTTCGCGGTCGTGGCGCTCGCGGCGGAGCTGGTCGAGCAGCTCTTGCTTGTCTGTTGCCTTGCTCTTCTTTGTGTGCTTGCGCTCGTGGCGCTTGCGCCTGTGTGTGCGTGTGCGCGTTGCTAGTTCGAGCGCCTCTGCTTTGGTGCTGGAAGTGTGGCGGTAGTGGCGCCGACGCCCGCCGGCTGGCGAGGGCGACTGCGACCGTGAGTACCGAGCAGAGTATCGCCGTCGGTCGCCGCTGGCAGTGGCTTCGTTGCTCTCTTCACGCAGACAAGAGGTGCTGCCTGGTGGCCGCATATGATGGAGTGGGTCCGCAGCGTCCAGATCCCTGGAATCAAGCAAGACAGCTCGTAAGAATGCAGTGCTCCACCACACAATCCCAAGAGCATCTTGGGACGAAGCGTACCTCTTGCGCTTACGCTCTCTGCTGGCTAGCAATGCGGCTCCGGCGCCGTCTGCAGCGGACGTCGAGGCGTACCAGGGCAGTTGGCCATGCCTCCCCAACGTGTCTTCCACCTCTTGTCCGTGCTTCTTGCCCGCCTTCCTCTTCCCGTTGCGTCCTGCGGGTCCGCGCAGCGGAGAAGACGGTGGATTTGCAGCACTTGCAGCTCTCAGTGCAGCTCTGTGTGCGTCCTCCTCCTCCTGGAATAAGTTCACGTGCTGCGTGCTATCGGAAGTGCTGGCATCCGTGTCCG